>ML879453.1:0-16811 GCA_009831015.1 Picea engelmannii
TCATGGATAATGAAATGATTGATTTCAAATGTACTTTAGTTTGGAATACTGTGAAGGCTTCATGTAGATCTGAACAATAGAGTATATCATATTTGGAGAGCTGGAACATATCTATGTGGCACTTCTTCTATCATCATGAGATCTAATCTCTGAGTAGTCATCTTTATAGGAAATCTTCACCACGATTCTACTTTGCACTGGAGGTTATCCACCAAGTTATCTTCTTCTATCTGCATACATGAGTCTTCTACTGGTATGTCTCAAAGTCTTGATATTTCTTTTCATACGCTCTTTATTCAATTTCTCTGGAGAACATTCTTTACATTTATCTGATGTAGAATTCCAACTCATGGATGTTGCAGATGATACAATGACTTATGTAGAGATACATCTGGTGTACTAGAACAAGTAATCATCATAGTCTTCTCCCTCCATCTAGGAGAACCTCTAGTTTTGGATCTCGCAATGCTTTCATTCATAAGTCTTCCAAACATTGTTCTTCATCATGACTTTCAGTTCTTCTGCTTGATTGCTTTTAGTGAGTTCATATCAGGCTGGTAATCTTGTGATTCTTTGATACAATGACTGGTTGTTGTGGTTTCTTTTTCTTTCTTTGTAATCTTCATGTTTTTCTTTTACTTTTGGGTCTATGGAGTTTCTTATGGATTTCATGCCCTAGAGATTCCACTTCTTCCTTTCATCATAGGATCATGGATCTGGATGGACAACCAAGAATGCTTTAAGGCTTCTCTTCGAAGAGGTCTTCTTCTGTGGTTGAGTTGAACACGTACTATATTTTCATGGCTACTACCATGGATATATACATTTCATCATCTTTAATGAATCATAGGATTAGCTCCCTCCTAACCCTTGCTTTATGTAAGAGTGCATATAATCAGCTCCCTCCGTCTGATAGAGTCCATGCTTCCATCTTCATCCTTATTGTCTTCTGCAATGTATAATAGAGTCCATGCTTCCATATACATCCTTATAGAGTCCACGCTTCCATCTTGTTGTCTTCTACAAAACGTCATAAGTATTTTTTCAATTTCTTCTCGATTGTTGACTTCTTTCTGTCTTTGCTTCTTCTAAGTCTCTTCAAGATTGATTCTGATTTCAACTTATCTTGTAGTAGATATATTTCATATTTTCTTGTATAGTAATACTTATTTTGTTTTTCTTCCATGGATATAGTTCTTCTTGGAAAATTTTATCTTTCTAAGAGATAGATATACAAGATATGTACAGAGACGATGCAAACAAGATATGTACAAGAAATAAGAAGAGTGTTGTTACCTTTTAGTAGAAGAAGTCTCTTCCATCCTACTTAGTCTTCTTTGTAGGTTCCTTTTCTTTGACAATTGATGCTTCATGTTTCTCCTTCCTTTTCTTTAGTTTGGGACATTGATTCTTGTAGTGGTCGTAATTTTGACAGTTGAAGCACTGTATTTTTGAAATATCTTTTCTTTGTTTTGGMTTCCTTCTTGAATCAAACTTTCTTTTGTCCCTGAAGTTCTTGAATCTTGATGTGAAGGCTTGATCATCGTACTTCTTTTGGGGTTTCTCTTTTGCATTGATCCTTGATTCTTCTTGAGCACAGCAAGTCCAAAGTTATTCAAATGTCGAGTACTCCTTCCTTGTGTTCATGCTTGCGGAAAATGCATCCCATGTCTTGGGAAGACCATTGAGTACTATGTTCACCAATTACTTTTCTGAAGTGATCTCTTCAATAGCTTGTAGTTGATCTCTTAACTGGGAGATCCTTACAAAGTATGATTTTATGTTGTCATCATCATTCATCTTCATGTCACAGAGCTCATTCTTTAGACTCATAACTTGTCCAATGTTTCTGACTGAGAAGATATTTGTTAGGGCATCGTACATCTTCTTTGATGAGTCAAGATGGGAGATGTAGGGTATCAAGTGGTATTTTATGGAATCCACTATTATACTCATGGAATTGATGTCAACATCTTTGAACTTCTCCATAGTTGCAACGTTCTGCGGTTCCTTCTCTTCTCCTTCTTTAAACTTTGGCTTCACGATCTTTCCTTTCACAATATCCAACACTTTATTCTTAACAAGGATGAGGTCAATCCTTGTCTTCCATGCTTTGAAGTTAGAGGCTCCATCTAGCTTGTTCTTAGAGTTCATAGAGTTCTTCATGGCTTGCTTGACTTGGTCAAACCCTAGATTTGACCAGAAATTCAAACTTCACATCTTGTCTTTCTGAGAGTATCAAGGGATGCGTTGGGCTAGGGCACACTGATCTATCCAAAGACTAGGTCAATATCATCACTTAAGGTGCCTCGACAAGAGGTTTAGGGTTTCAACAACTACTTCTACTAGTAACCCTAGCTGTAGTGCTTTTGGAAACTGCTCCTACTAGTAACCCTAGCAGCAATTCATCAACGAGCTCAATATCTAGTGGCTATGTTTCCTTCCAGTGTTTTAGACTGACAAGGAGGTGTGGGCCCATAACCTATTAGAATATAGAAGATGGTGTGCTCATTTTACCATTGACGATACCTTCGTCACCCAACCATAGGCCGAAGCCTCCCTCCGAGCACCTTAACCTTGACTGAGAATTCCTTCATAAGCAAAACCTAGGCTAGATATCCAAACAAAGGGTAGCACACCTCTCTCCAAGAATGGCGCAACACAAAAGACTAATCATATAGTCCCAAACCCTAGCCAAGAGATATTCAAGCCAATACTGAAACCTTACTGTTGCTGCAGCTGCACCAGCAGCTCTCCTCCAAACCTGTGCACAAGACTACAACTGCAGTGCACACCAAAACTGGGAACTGCAATTCTGAGATCACAAATGAGAACTGGCACCTTGTATTTATAGTGATTCTTCCAGTTTTGCTGGGGCCAACTTCTCCTTCTGGATAAGTGTCTGTTCAGCATATTATTATTAATTATGGCCGACTTCTTCTCTTGGAGGCTAATAACCTAATATAAATTATCTTCTTGAGCTGACAAGGCTTCTAGGGTTATTAGCCAAATCATTAGGGTTTCTCTTGCTTCTCGGAGTCTTCTATTCTCGTCAGGTTCACACGTGGAGGTAAATACCTCCTGCAACTACCATAATATTAACAAGAACCACCCTGTATTTTATAGTTTTATGTTCCAATGTAGGCACAGGTCCACCAAGAGATGCTTCGGTTCTCATGCACTCTATGATGATTCCATTTCCCCAAGTAGGAACCAAATGTTATCCCCAACACCTAGGGATAACTAAGGAGATGATGTCTCAATGCCCTCAAGTTGCAGACATGGAGTACTGAGAGACAGATTGAAAAACAATGTCCACTTCCACAAACAAAGACCCACCTCGCCACCACACTTTTGGGTTCATCACGACGGTATTCACCACATAAGTTGGCTTCCAGGAGACATTTTGTCTTTTTCCATGAGGTACAATCCAAGTATTATGGTGAGTGTCATTTCAATATTTGAGGCATTTGAGTTTGTTGCATTTTAAAATACTTTGGATTATGTAACGTCTTCTTGGACATCATGCTATTTTCCTTGTTTCACATTGGTGGTTGACAATGCGCCCTAGTAAGTGGGTCACCCTTGGGGATTTTTTGCTACTGGGAGGTCCTCTTGGCAAATCGTCATGCCATTCCTGATCATATTTGTCACTTTCCACTCTTCATCCCTCATCTCCTTACCTTTTGGTATTTTCGAGCGCACTAACTCAAGAAGGGATTGTCCCTTATTTCATGGGAAGAAGGGGCTGAAGGCCTAGAGGTTTGTAGATGGAAAAATATACAATCCAAATATGAACCTTTTATATGCTCGCCCAAGGATCCCAAGGACAATGAAATGTCTCTCATAATAAAATAATGGGACCCGTGAAAAACACAAAATGCCAACCAAGGTTGAGCATGTGTGGGCACTATTTTTCATGCTTAGGTAGAAGCCCCACACATTACTTTAGCTTGGGGAAGCATGATGTGACCAAGGTAGCATAAAGGTGGGAATTTTTTTTCATGCTTAGGTATAAGCCCCACCTTGGCTTCAACTTGGAATCATCAAAGAAGAACAAAAGGAGATAAATGGGCTTGGAAAAAGGTTGCATTGAAAGCGAAGGTGAAACACACCCTCTGCAAAGGCACCCATAAATGAGATACTACAATCCCTTGTATGTCATGAACCCCATACCCAAGAGTCTTTCCCCCATCCATGTCACTTCATCCACATGTCTTGGAGAGGGTTCAACATGGGAAACACTCCTAAACTTGAGGTACAATTCACCCAATAGGTCGCTTGTCAACCCTCCCATTCCTAAACTTAGCAAATTGCATAGGGTCTTTGAGCACTTATTTATTTTGTCAAGGTGGTTTGGATGTACATGCTTAGATGGATATTTTAATGATTTATTTACTTATCATGATTCATTTGACTTGATATCCTTGGAGGGCGCATTCATTGTCTTTGAAGGACCTAGTTGGTGGACATATTTGGAAGAACAAGACTAGCTTGGGCTTCCTTGGGGCTTGAATCCCACATTTTGGATACCATGGCCCACACATCGGACAACGATGTTATCCTTTGGATGCCTAAGGAGATACCATGGAATAAACAACCCAACCTTTAGCCAGCCCAACAATTTTCTCTTGAGGCTAAAACGCCACTTTTAAGGAGGTTGACGTCACTCTAGGGATAGGGCTTGTGGTGGTGGTGGTGTTTCTTGACACTTGACATATTTGTATGCAGAAGGGCACCTTGAGGAACCTAGTGCTAGAGAGGGAGGCATTTATAGGCCCAAATGTTTAATCTCCAAGCTCAACGATTTTCTAAAGGTGCCAAAACGTTGCCCTAAAGGGATGATGTCATGCTTCTTTAGGGTTTCTTATGTGCATTTTAGGGTTAAATTTTAATTTTATATTGTAAAGGGGAAAATTAAAGGTTTTTGTCCCCTTACTTTGTGTTTTACCCTAAAATTAAGTGGACAAACAATTGTAGTATGATTTATATAAATAAAGATAATTTCATTTCATTTTTACATGACAACTCTCCCATCTTGGAGAGGATTATTGGCTGAAATTTGCACCCTACTTGGGAAATTTTGTCTATCTCTCTTGCTATTATCTCTTCCTATGGTTTTCTTTGGATATTGGATGAATAAGTAAGGTGTTATCTTTCTTGGAGGATTTTTCTTGCTTTTATGGTGGATTTTCTTGGTTAAAAGGAGTTTATTTTGTTAATGCTTGGACTAGGTATTAACACATAGGATGTACATGAGTCAATAAAAATGATTAGAGTACAGTTACAAAAGTATTGATGTCATGATAGTTTTTGTCGGCATTGGTAAAGAGGGAACGTATTGGTCATATCTGCATAGTTTGAAGGTCACCATCAAGTGTTTTGTCCAAAACAAGTGTACAAAAGGTTTTAAGGATCCACTTAACCGTTTAAGTGTCATGTCACTTGTCAAATCTCACTCACTACAAAATCTCCTAAAATTACACAACAATTAGAAAACTCCTCATGCACTAAATAAAACATAATCACGATTTGGGAAATATGGAACTTGGTGGATTCTCGTTTTCAATGCCTTGCCATCATTAATCATTTCCAAAAAATCGATTTCAAAAGGAAGGTTCAACCGTTTTCATGCTATTTTCATTTTCAAAGGTAGTTTCTACAGACTGTTTGAGTTGCAAAATTTCCTGTAGCAGCTGGTGGTGAGTTAGGGTTGATGATTCAAATTTCTGCAGCAAGGGACAAACATCGTATCCTAGATGCTACGAACTCTCTGTTTTGCACAGTTTCTTCAAAATTCTTACTATTTGAGACTTCATTCATCCTCAGGTTGTCATTATTTCATCCAATCTTCTAGCTTCAAGTTACATTTTGGCCTCTGCAATATTGTTCTAGTATAAAACCTACTTACAACAAAACCCTAAGTTCACTAGATTTCATCAGACATTTTGTTGGCCACAATTATCAGAGAGGTTTTACTCTTATTTGACTTGCCATAGAATATCAACAAATGAAGAATCTCCATAAAGGAGGCATTAGTAGAGGCTCAAATCTTATTTTTCATGTTTTGACATCACTTGCAGTGAGCAGAAAGTAAAAATCTCATGTACAGGAAAGTTCACAATGAATCTCATAGATGTGTTGTGAACCTGCTAAAAGTGAAACAATTTGCAACAAACTTGTTGGGAACCCTAAAAGTATGATAAATCTGAGTTATGGGAGAGCTTCCATCTTTCAAAGGAGGTTTGAATGGTTCCCTAGGAAGAATTTAGACATCAAGAGACACTAGTACCATATATCCAACTCCACTAGATCTCCAAACATGAGTTGGCTGCAGTTACATTTATCATCACCAACAAATTTCTGGAATCTAGCAATTAGTTAAGTTTTTGTTTGTTTGTCTACTACCACGCCTCTCCAAGGCACATAATCCTATGGATGAGCTAGGTGGTGAGTCATATAGGGAATTTTGATGAACATTTATATTTAGTGGGTGAGGTGACTCCTAGATGGGTTCGAGTGGTTTATGTGAGACCCATCTTTTTGCTTCAGACTATAAATTTTCCATATTATGTATGTATAGAATTAAGACTATTGTATAATTAAATATCAACTCCTTTTTCTGCTGTTGCATGCTATATTCACGTCTTGTTTTGATGTTAACTACTGATAAAATAATTATCTTTAGTACTTGTATTCATGTAATGCAATGACTGTTTTACTGTCATTTTTTGGTGAAAAGTATTGTCAAAGTACATCTTTTTAATGATTAGGAGGATCCTTGTTAGTAATAATTCCACTATATGTGTGCCAAAGTGCCTGATGTAACCTGGTTCATGTATTTCACTTTTCTACTTCAGTCTTCCATCTTTTCACTGATTTTCTTAAAAAAATGATCTAATATTATTCAAACCTTGCTTGCTTGAGTGTGTTTTGTGGAAATTTTGTGTTGATATTTTAAAACTGAGTTTCCCATCCATTCGTTAAAATTTAATTTAAAAACCTTACCTTTTACAAACCTACAAAATTCTAATGGTTATTAAGCTTACACCTAAAACAATCTAGGTGTGTCTTTTAGTGCTAACACTAGGTAAGGAATGTTTCATGTTATTGCTTATTTTCTTGGTCACAAGGTTAATTTGCTAAGTTTTTGGGGATTATAAGGGAATTCAACCCCACTAATCCCATCATATTTGTCTTGGATTAATTTGTTGCATAAAGCAATACTAGGAGCAGTAAAAGGGTTTACACCCTCCCAGGGTTTTCCTTAGCTAGTCTTGCTGCCTTGGGGAGTAAAAGGGCCTACACCCCCAAGGAAGTAGCACAACTAGCTCTTTAATTTTTAAAGACTCCATAACCCAATAGTTAAAGGCACTAATCTTTTTCATTGGAGAAATAAATACATTGCATTGGGATACCTGGAATTACGAGATATCGAAATTGTTTAAGTTGGAATATTTTCTATACATTATAAGTTGGTGTCCTATTTTAGCCAAGGATTTCATTGCTGCAATAAATTTAATGCTACAACCATTAGGGCTGCAACAAAATTCACTTTATTTCATTATTTACTCACTTTTCAACCGTGGAAATTGACTTCTAAACCTAGATTACCGTTCTATTGGTTATGGGTTATCTATTTGACAGTTTACTTGTTGACTTTTATGGTTGGAACTTGTTGCTGTAGAATTTTTTTACTACAGCCATAAGGCTGACCTAACACTTTTATGATAAATTTATTTCATAGCCCTAATTTACCATCAAATTTCATGCTTAAGTATTGGAAAGTTATCTATTGTTTTAGTACTTCATTGTCCAGTAATTATTTGACAATTTTGATGGTTAAATATCAAGTAACTAGTTGTTTTACTCGATGATACACATTTATAATGAATTCTGAAAATAGGGACAACAAGCTTAACTTTCTTGTTCATTGGATTTGTTTAGCTTATATCTTGTCTTTTCTTGTGTCTCGGGAAGGTACAACCATCTTCCACAGGTACTCAAACACTTGGAAACCATAAACCACCACTGAAGCTCATTATCAAGCCACTCTCCACTTAGCAAATTGACCTATAGGGACATCTCTTCATAAGTATCACTTTCCATCTCACATTCCCCCTAGGGTCACTCGAGACTCCCCCTTGTGTTGAATTATTCATGTTATCCCCTAGCCTAGGGATAACTAAGGAGATTATGTCTCAAGGCCCATAGATCCTATACATGGAGTATCGAGAGACATATTGACTTCATCATGGCCATGGAGGGCCCATATTTCTTCTTCAACGCCTCCACCTTGTCAGCAACAAAAACATCCATCCCATTGGCCTGGTCCTTCAACATCAGTGGGTCTTTCTCCATGAGGTAATGAGTTTGGGTATCATGGCATGTGTCACTTTGATTCTCAAGACATTTGAATATGTGCATTTAATTATTTTTACTTCTGACATGTGCTTGGACCTTATGCCTTTCCACTTGTCCACACCTAGGGGAATTGACAAGATGCCCTAGCAAGTTGGTTCCCATAGGGTTTGAGTTTCCATTGGCTGGTGGGAGCTATGGAGAGCCCTGTTGTAATTGTGTTGAACATAGGGGAGACTCTCGTCCCATGTACGTGGATACTTAGAAATATGCATGCGCAGGATGTGCACAATCATCCGATTGACAACCTCTATTTGGTCGTCGGTTTGGGGGTGAAAACCAGTGGATTTTGTGAGCTTGGTGTCCAACAGAGACTAGAGACTCGACCAAAATGTGTTGAGGAACCTGATGTCCCGGTCGGAGATGATGGTCTGTGGTATCCCAAAGTGGACCCACACTCATTTCAATAAGAGCTTGGCAGTATCTGCCACTGTGATATTCTTCTTGCAGGCTGCGAGGATGGCCATCTTCGAAAACCGATCAATGACCACAAACACACAGTCATTTTCTTGCTTGGTGAATAGTTAGCTAGACATGTAATCCATTGAGATGTATTCCCAAGGCTTCTCGGGAATAGGAAGAGGGGTGCATAAGCCTTGCTTCTTGATGGTTGGCTTGGAAATGGCACAGGCAATGCAAGATCTAATATAATTACTGACGTCCTATCAAAGTTTGGCCAATAAAAATGTTTCTAAATAATGACCACATTTTTCTCCATGCCAAAATGTCATGTCACCCGACTGTAGTGGGCTTCCCAAATCAGCTTTGTACGCTCTCCTGTAGGAACACAGAGATGTCTTAGGTGGCATAAGATTTCATCCTGAATGTGAAAATTGGTGATAGTTTTTCCTGTACCCAAGAGTTGATAGGTGGTGGCGAAGTCTGGATCTTGTTGATAAATTTGGGGCCACTCAGATGCTTCATGTCCACAGGAATGGAGCACAATCGTGAGTGCATGCACAAGAGGCTGACTAAGGAATTCATCAACACGATTGGAGATACATGTATTATACTTGATGTTGAGATGGAACTGTTGCAGGTAGGTGGACCACTTCTGATGGCGATCATTCTGCAATTTCACCTGTGTCTGTATGAACTGCAGAGGCTTGTGATCAGTGTGTATGATCGTCTCTTTCCCCAGAATGTAATGTTTCCATTTACAACATGATTGTACAATGGAATACATTTCCTTTTCATAGGTGGGGTATTTCTAGACAGTATTAGAGAGTGTCTTACTATGGTATGCCACCGGATGCCCATGTTGAGTGAGAACTGCACCCACAACATAGTCATATGCATCAGTCTCAATATTGAATGGTTGCTACAAATCAGGCAAGCATAGTACTGGAGTTGAGCACAAGTGATGCTTCAGATCATCGAATTCTTCTTGCTTATCCTTCCCCCACATGAACTTGTCCCTACCACTGCCCTTGATCACCTGGTTGAGGGCCCATGCAATATGGGAGAATCCCAACACGAACCATYGGTAGAAGTTGKCTAGTCCCAAGAAGCTTCGAAGCTCGATCAGTGTGGTCGGGGCTGGCCAATCATGGATGACTTGGATCTTAKCTAGATTAACATGTACCCCATGCTCATCAACAATGTAGCCCAAGTATTGGACCATGTTCATGCSAAAARAAAAWWTTTCCAAGTTGGAATATAGCTTGTGCTGYCGCAGAGTGCTCAAAACCTGTTGAATATGTCGCATGTGCTCCTCCCATGTTTTGTTGAAGATGAGGATGTCATCCAAATATACCACCACAAAGGAGTTGGTGAAGGGTCTCAATACATCATCCATCAACCTCATGAAAGTGGYTGGTGCATTTGTTAAGACAAAGGGCATGAATAKCCATTCATAGAGAGTTTCTTTAGACTTGAAGGTTGTCTTCCATACATAAATTCGTTTGATGGGAACCTATTGGTAGCCAAACTTTAGGTCAATCTTGTTGAAGAAATTTCCCCCCTTGAGTTGGTCAAGAAGGTCATCAATATTGGGAATGGGGTAGTGGTTCCTGACTATGATTTTGTTTAAGGCTCTATAGCCAATGCAAAGTCGCCAAGTCCCATCCTTCTTCTGCACTAGTACAATCAGGATTTCGTAATGGGAGGAGTTGGGTCTGATGTACCCTTTTTGAAGAAGCTCTTGGATCTAATGCCTGATTTCATCATTTTCCATCAATGAGTGTTGATAGATTGGTCCCTTAGGTAGAGGTGCGCCAGGGGTTAGATCAATTGGATTCTTGACTTGGCAGTGTGTCGGTACCCCTGTAGGTGAGGAGAAGATGTCTCTGTATTATTCCACGATCCCATCCACTTTCTTCTGCTGCAAAAAGAGGTTCTGTGTAGAGGCCACAGATGTGGCGGTGATTTTCTACTTACTGTGAGCATGGATCACAAAGAAGATTAACTTCTCGGTCTATGAAATGACCTTACTGCATTTCTTAGTAGAGATTAAAGAAATAGTTGTAGGCGACGCTACCTCTAGGATCATGTATAATTGTCTACCCAAAGTAATGATAACACTGCGATGTCTAGACTCATACACAACATGACGCTTCCACAAATATGGTTGTCCTAAAAGAACATCACAAACTTCAAGGGGATAAATATCACATGGTACCTCATCTTTGAAAGGCTTAATGTTGTAGGGTAGACAATTGTTGGAACAGGGGCAGACCCAGGGTTCAACACTTCAATAATGCACCAAAAAAACCCTAACTACTGGCCCTTTCGGAAACACCTGCAAAGCAGATAAAGTCTCACCCGAGGTAGAGGCAGGGGTGGTTGTAGGACTCAAATGTATGCAATCTAGCTGGGACATAGATCTGTGATTATACCACTCTAATAAAGCACTTAGAAGTTAACATTCGTTAGTATTTAACCCTTATCCACATCGCAGATCCAAACCCTAATTACATAACAACACAGTATTCAACCAGATCTAACACATCTAAGCACTTAGCACATGGAAAAAGATCGGATCTAGCATTTATTCACATCACTTAAGCACTAAGCTATCATACTAGATTCATCTAAACATTCATTACTGCACTTAAGCTTAAATTGTATATGCAAGACAATAACTAGAATGCACAAAGCAACCATAACACATCATATACGTGGTTCACTCCAGTGTGGGGCTACATCCACCAACTCTTCTCTTGTTTATTATCTTATGTCAAGCTTCTTACAGGAATAGAGCATCAAAACCTTACTTCACAAAGGACAAGAGATTTGCACGCACCTCGCCAGATCCTCCTTCCTCGAGTTAGGCTACAAAACAAATCTTCTCACAATCTATATACAAAGCACCACATATGACCTGCACTTAGCTCTGCAAGTCTCAATGTACACTATGCACAAAGCCTCTTACAATTACTTGCACTTAGCACAATACTTAGCACTTAGCATCACACCACACCCCCCTTACTTAAATCACCTATATTTCTATTTATACATTACAAAATGGGCCTAAAACATGGGTAAACCCATGGGGCAACATCTCATACTCGTTACATAAACCCTATTCCCAAAACTGCCCTAAAAATGGACCAAGATCTCACGATCTCTGCTTTGACTTGCGCTCTGCCTTCGACCAGCCTGTCGAAGTCCCAAAATAGGTCAAACATGACCAAGGATCTCCAAAACTTGGTCAAGGGCCAACACGCCCCCAACACTCACTTGTGACTCATCCCGAGTCACTTTGTTCTGGGTAACTCTTCCTCGAAATCCTTGAGCTGCTTCAACCTGCTGCTGCGCCAAGGCCTCCTACTCAGAAAACTCTTGAATAATTTCCTCATTCATAGGTCCCTCTAAGCATTTTTATACCGAAGTGACTACTCATTCCATCTCTGCTCCTTGGCCTTCAATCTCCTAAAAAAGTAGGTAAGTTGCATCCCGGACTGGTTGGAGATTCTGAGTCACTTCCATGACTTTGCTTTGTATGGAATGGACCTATTGCTGAGTCGAGCGTTGTTCTTGGGATATTTTCATTTTCTCGATCACTGACAAGGGCTTTAAATGGGATTGTACTGTTGTTGCTTGCTGCTTTGGTTCCTGGAACTGTGACTCCAGTGTTTTCAGTTCAGGGTCCTTGGTAAGGCACTCATAAGTCTGCACACTGCAACTGCTTAGTTGTTTACATTCCATGGATAATGATTTGATCCTTTCGACTGCACTCCAGGAAGTTTCTTCTCTCTGGTTTCACACTTCCTATGGAGTTATTGGCACTGTTTGTAGCTCAAGTTCTGTTATTCTATGTTGAGTATGTTGAATGGCTTCAACAAGCTTCACCACTTTATTCTCCACTGGGTCTTCCTCCATTTTCTCTAAGCCCGTCGTAGAGCGAACTTCTCTGCACACTGCTTCTTTAATTCCAACCTACTCCATGAGAATCTATTCTTTCTCCTGCTGGATCTACGCTCTATCCTCTTCGAACTTGATTTGGAGGTCGTCCTTCTCTTGTTGCGCAACTCGGCGTTGCTCTATGATTTCCTCGTGTGCTTTCTTTAGGGCCACTGTGGACTATTATTTTTCTTCCTGCACACAATGAAGGTGAGCTTCGGTCGCATCAGCTATTCTACGGAGTTGGGAAGGCTCATCTCCCAACTCTAGTTCTTCTGGTGGTGGGGGTGCAATGGACACTATGCGGCTAGAGTGAAGGGATTGTTGTACTCCTCTCAGCTCTGTTTCAATCCTTCCATACATGGTTTCTTGTTTAGCTTCAGTTCTATGCAAAATATATTTTGAGGCTGATATAGCTACGATAATGAATTTGAAGTCATCGACCGTGAGTACAGTCTGCAGCTTCAACTTACTCGCTTTGGAATTCTTCCGTGATGTAGGTTTCGTCGGGGAAACCTTTCTTTCCTTGGATATATTTGCCTCTTCAAGGGGGTTCCTAGGCAGTGTTACTTTTCCCTACTTCTACTTGTATTCTTCCCCTTGTTTCTCTTCTTTGTCCACTTCATCATCTCCTCCTCCGCTAGGTGAATCTGATGTAGTCTCTTCTGATGTGTTGTGTATTTCCTGTACATCTTCCTTCCTTTTCTTCCTACTACTGCTGGGTGCATCATACTCTTCGTGAGTAACCATCGGACTTCCAATGAGGTTGGGGTCAACTAGTGTTTCCTGGTCGACTGGTATATAGAACTTTGTGGGCCATTCCTTAGTGATTTCTTCTAGGTCCTCCTCTGTGATCTTGTAGTAGGACTGAAGATCTTATTTACTTTCATCTGCGTACACAATAATATAAATAAAATTCATATCTTCGCAAAACTTCATAAGGGGTCTGAACCTATCCAGGGTGTTGGGAGTCATACAAGGTAAAGACTCAATATCCCTCTTTAACTACAGGTAGTAGGTATGGAATACTATGTTTGACTGCCATTGTTTCCCCATGTCACTCGAATACCAATGCGTGGTGAAATTTGTAGCTAATGGCTCGAATGACTCAATGTCAGGGAAGGTTTCACCTTCCGACATCTCCCAAGTAGTGAACACGATGAGGATCAACAACCAACTAAAATGGAACTCATAGACCTAATCTTGAGCTTCACAAAAATCCAGTTCTAACTGATTGACTAGGTAATTGGCCCAGTTCATCTTTAGTCCTTCCATGCATTTTCCTGCAAGGTCAATGACAAACCCTGTGACCTACGTGGGTTTGTTCTTTCGGACTAGCTTACCAGCAATCAACTGACAAGCAAGGCGCACTGTGCCATTCTAAATGGAGGCTACCTTGTAGCCTCACGTCCCTTTCTCTACATCGTTGTAGGTGTCTTTTATATTCTATGTCAAGGCGCGGTCTGCAGCCTTTCATGGATAAAAGTCTTGTGGGTTTGGTCCCTGCATGCTCAATCTGGTGATCCTATGGATGAGCACTGGATCGACGGTGATGCATTTGTCTAACCATAGATACCCACCATGGAAGCATGACAACAGGATCTTAACACACACGTTAACCTCCTAGTGCCTTCCAAAATGTGGTATCTTCATCACGTTCAAGACAATGGAACTCGTGACGTCCATAGTCCATGGCTGGGGGATGATCTTCGACTTCTTCCCCTTGGTCTTGGTCAAATATTTTTGAGGTGTGAGCATTACATAGCTCTTGTGGTCTCCTAGGTTATAGTCGTTGATCTTCAAGGTTGGAATCCTCTCCAACTATAGTATGACTACTTGTATCCCTTCGGGAGGTACACAGTGATGACTATGTAGTCGAAGTCCCCTGGAACACTGTCACGACTCACCACACCAGCCAGGGATGGGATGTAGTCGCGTAGGATGGATGGAATTAGCTTCACATTCTCCAAGTCATCACGATGCTTGGTTATTTTCTCAGTTGCAGCTCGATATAGTCCAGATCCACGAACAATCGATGGGCAAGCTTGTACTCCTCTCGTCGATGAGGCTTAGATGCCTATGGACATCACCTTCTCAGCCATGAGGTCTTTTAGAATCTCTTCGACATATTTTTCTGATGCACTAATTGCGTCCGACATGCACACTTGAGATCTGATATCTCAGGTCAATGAACAATAATCAATGTAACATAATGGAAGGTGAGGTCTCAATGATAATTACACGAAATCAACTAGTTCTCTGTGGGCTCGGATAATCACAATCGGAAAAAGTGTTCTCGGTGAAACGATCGATGGGATAAATAGATATTGTCATAACGGTTTCTTTCAACGAGTTGCAAATCCTTATTCAATGAAATTCCATCCATTATGGCGCGGTCCCAATGATCCAATGGTGAACTTTCGAGCCATAACTACTTTCCTAACCATTCGCGAGAGTCGATTGAATGATCATATTGCCTCCAACGGTCATATTTATTCGTCATGGCGAAGTGCCAATCTATGTTGTACTGATATTCTGTCAAAGTTCGAGTTCTGGAAACTTTCCTTCTGTGAAGTATTATCTGGAACTTCTTGCAATTTTTCTAACTTTTCCCTCTTCTTACTGAGCTTTTTGGCGTTATTTCTTGTGATCTAAATCACTAGTTTCCTCTTTTCATTATCGTTCTTATCTCCTCTTGGCATGATAACTTTTCACTATAAAGGATCTTTCATAGGAATCAAGAGTAATACTTATTCTCTTTCTGGGGTAGGTGCTCTACTCTCTTGTACAGATAGGTGTCTCCAGTCTTCCTGTGATCCGAAATCAGATCCAGAAGCCTGATAGGGCTTGAAAAATGCTCAAAAATGAAAGTGTTTGGAACACAACGAAACCTGTTCCATTGTGTCCGTCTCATCTTCCTAATTTCGGTGGTATATTTACTTTGTCAAACGGAGTCCATATGGAGAAGATATTTCATTATGTCCGAAAAGTCAAACAGGCAAAAAAATTGTTGACTGTGCAGTCTGTACAGTCCATCCGTACGCTGACGTGGCATGTCTGTACAGATGACACGTGGCAGGTCCATACAGAAGACACATGACAGGTCCATACAGGTGACACATGGCATCTCCAGGGAGTGACACGTGGCAGGCAGATTTGGACTTTTGGGCATATAGTTGGGCCAATCCCAAGGTGACACGCGTCACCACTGAAAGGGTGACACGTGGCACGGGTGACGTCAGTAGCTGATGTGGCAGGATGATCGAGATAGTACGACGATGAAGTGGCAAGGTTGACTAGGCAGTACGACGAAGTGACGTGGCTGGCACGGGGACCAATCGGTGTTTGACGCGTGGCGTATTGTGATTGGTTGTTGAGGTGCCACGTGGCCCAGTCATAGGTTTCCACGTGGCACCCCTTTATTGGCTATTGGGTTGTTCAAAATTTTGGTAGTCGAACGAATTCGAACCGGTGATCTCCTCCTCCACCTTAGCACCTTCGCAAATCTCATCCGACCAACGGACCATCGATTGGTTCTTACAATGTATGTGGGAAGTTATTTATTTGAATTGGTTGAAACGGTTATGTGGCGGGGGGTCGGGTCGGGGCTTAGCCCTAGCCCGCGGTCCTTTGTATTAACCATACGTCCATAACCGTTATCAAATAGCATGCGGGGATTTTAATTATGGTTTGGATGGTTGGGGGGCACGGTTATAACCGTTAGCCGTGGCCCTATGGGAAGTTACCACATGACCGGAGCCAACGCCAACAGGAGGGTGGCCAGCGCTTAGCCCACGGGCTAGCGCTTGGCCATATTGAAGCATATGACCATGCAGAAGGTGTGCACGCCTGGACGAAGGGGGCTAAGCCCAAAATTTAACCAGATTATAGTTACAAAGTGGTTTTTTTTATAACCAAATGTTGGTTTTTAATTATTGTTAAGCCATTTTTAATGTAATTAATCCATTTTTGGGAGTTATTGGGTAGTTTTGGAGCCTAACTTCTTGGAGGAAGTTGGAGATGAGAAACTACCTTCCCAACTATAT
>WSFP011476977.1:0-16811 GCA_009831015.1 Picea engelmannii
GTAATGCTAGGTAGGGTGTTGTGCCATCTACTATTTATATAAATTTGAATCTGCCACAGTGCACACTACATCCAAGTCTACTATCACACCTTTAAGTTTTCTAATTGGTAACACTCTATGTTGATTTTCCAACCTCAACTGGACAGGTGAATGTCCTAATGTAGGTTGTCCCATACACTGACATGTATTCTTAGGTAAGTCATTCACTTCAGATCCTAAATCAAGTATGATATGGCATTGAGCTTGAATTCCCTACTTGTTCTTCTTCTTGCATGAACATGATTAACTGTCTTCTGTTCTAACTTCCCTTCTACTTATGTATTGCATATTTCTAGAAAATTATGTAAGACCTTAATGGATGATGGATCATTCAATAAATTAACACAGGATTGCAGAAAAGTCTTTATGTTACTTACTTGATCTAAAGGTTTTTCTTTGATGGTGTGATCCATTAAATATGGAATCTCGTACATTTGTGGATCCTGAGTTTGCTGTGAAATTGATAAATATGCAATTTTCTCTTTTAGAATATAATGTCTAGCTTCCTTAAATGTTTCTTTTTCTTTTCACGCGTCAAAATGCTTATGTGGATCGGTATTCTTCTTGACCCACTGGTGTTGAGAAAGACATTGCTTTTATGCATCAAATCCCATCTTGGATCCTCCTTGAGTAACTATATTGATGTTATTCCCATCATCCCTGACTTGTATGGAAATATATTAGACATTATGATTGTTCTGGTTCCTTTTTTCTTGTATTTTTCCCAATAGTGTTGGACAGTCTTATGTTTCGTCGTCTGTTGCACAACAATAAATACATGTCGTAGGTGGAAGTGGACAATATCTTGCATAATGTCCTTTTTTTTAAGTTGTGGCATATTATTGTCCCTCTTCCTCATCCAAATCCTCCTCTTCCCCAGGCTCCACCTCTAAATCCACCTATATCTCCTCGCAGGGCCTTATATTGGTGTATCTGGTTATACTATGCAGGATTATAATGTGGTTATGAATTGTTGTACTACGACTGCATGGGATTGAATTGTGGTTGCACGTTATTGAACTGTGGTGCATATTGGCCTATCATCATCTCTTCTTGCACTCTGTAAGTCTCTGAAGTTATTTCTCTCATCAATTCCAACATTCTACAGTCCTTGTCATCATGACCCACTAATTTGAAAAAAATGCAGTAAGAACTATTTGGCACTATCTTATACTTATGCATCATTGGATAATGATATGGGTCATGCCTGTGTGTATTAAAAATATCACACCATGGTCCTCCTATTGGAAAGTGGTTTGGAACCCCTATTTCCAAGTACTGGGCAAAGGTTGGACATTCATTCTTATGGTGTCCTTATTTCTTGCATAACATACACCAAGGAACTTCTCTCTTCTCTTTCCCCTTATTTTTGTTCAACTAAAATGTTAGATTCTTCAGGTCCTCTTTCAACTCTTCTATTGTTGGATCTGTCTATTGATACTCATTTTCTTCCAATTGTAGGGATGTTTACAGCGCCTCTCCCTAATTTTGAAACTTCTATTATCTCAAAGGATACTTCAAGTGTGGTAATAGTGAGTTCACAAATAAATTCATATGTTGCATGTGAGTAATAGAGTACTTCAAATTACCTTTTAGACGTTTGAACCTTTGATGACACTTCCAGACATACTCACCTAGTTTCTTCTTGATCTCAATCATTTCATTCATGTACTGGTCTTGTGATCTTGGCTTCTAAAATTCATTTACTAGTAGTGTTTTCACCTCTACGACAGTCTTCAGTAATCCTTGCATATTGTTTACATTAAGGCTCCTGTACCAGTCTAGTGTGCAGTATCTAAATGTTATAGCCAACTGTGCTACTTTCGTATCCTCGTCTATGACCTTATTTTCTTCCCAAATATTTCCATAGATGAATAAATGCTTCTCAGGGTCTTATGATGCATCGACATTAAACGCTGGTAATCAAATAGTGGGATCTAATCCTGCCATTTTGCAATTTGTTGAACTATTGCCTCCATGTGGTGTTGATAGTTGAATGTTACTTCCAGAACTTATACCTCTAGTTATTTCTCCTCTATTGGACCCCAGAATTTCTTCCCCTCTTCTACTAAAAATTGGTTGTCTAAAATTTGGTGTTCCTTCAGGTGTATTAGTCACACATGGGGTTGTAGGTTCCACACTAACTCTGATTTGGACTAGACTTATTCCTTCTGTTCCTGACCCTGTAACTCTTTTTTTCCTTTCATATGTTGCACGTAGGATTTCCTCAATATGGTCCATATCATGGAGATCCTCTACCTCTTCTTCATCGCTCGTCAAGCCCTCTCTGTCGGCTATGGCCCTCTTTTTGTTATTCATCTTATATTTGTAAAGTCTACCACTGTGCGTCTTTATATATTTTTCCATTATCTTGTTTGTCTGGTCCTCATCCATCGTAATTGGTTCCATGACCTCCTTCTACTTCCCCTTATCCATCTCCCTATCCATCTCTCAGACTCTTTTCAGTGCTTCCCCCATTCCCCCATGTGCGCAGGGAAGTTTAGTTTTCTTATTCCATAGTCATTACACCTTTTTCATACAATAAAATATTGATAGAAGTATATAGTGATCTGATGTACCTACCTCTGGGTCCCTTTAGAAAATATTTCTCTGTAGCAGTGCACAACTTCGCAGTATCAACTACAAATTTAGTGATAAACCCTGCAATAATACTATCTAACCAAAAATATTTTTCGTGCGTAAATTTATTATTAACTTGTTGCAAATACGATATCTCCACATGATGCCACTCTATCTATGTGATCCAATTCATAGGATGGTTGTACTTCAAACTCAATAACCACTTCTACAAAATATGTGGGAATTCTTAAAAAACTACTTCATGCAAGTCCCTAAACACATATTTGTCAAGATATTTGTGTGGTGTAAATTTAGGGGTTTTCTTGTATTTCTACGAAAAATCAAGTTCCTTTGTCCTTAACCATATTTGAATCTTCTCCTTCATTCAATTCCATGGCCTAGACATTCCCTTCTATGTTTTCATTCTCCATGCTTTTCTTCAACATATCCCTTCAACTCAATCCTATGCAGTTCCACCTAGCAACGAAATGATTTGTTGGATGCTTGGGTTGACCCATGTTCTAATCTCAATAGGTTTCCAACAAAACCCTCAAACTACCGACCCTCCTAGTAAACCAGAAAGAAATTGTGTGCACAAAGTGCACAGGGCAGTCTCACCTGAGATATGTTTATGGAGGACTACAATACTCATGTGTGTGTATTCAAGGAAAGGATTGTAATTTTATAATGATCCTTTTCCTCATACATCAACATTATTTATTCATTCACCTAAATTTAGTGTTCATTCATTCATCTAACTATGCATGCATGTTTTCATAATCAACTTAACAATTCATTCTGTAACTGATAAATAACATAAAAGTAAAAATAAATCATTCATGACACATAACACAATATATTTACCATGGTTCACCCCCCCTTTGGGATACATCCACAAAGATTTGTCTCTTCTTCTATTTTATTCATTCTTCTGCAAAATCTGCACTGCACACATTACATATTTAGGCTTACAATTAAAAAGGAGGGTAAGTACCCTTTGTGAGGTGGAATAGACTACACTAGGCTTTATAGAATGTGCTCTAACCCTCAAAACTAACTTACTCATACCAACACTATATCTCCTTGACTGATCAACCAATGACCATGAACTACTCAACAACTAACCAACCTCTACTAGACCTCCTAGGCCTTTATTTATACTATTCTGCTGGCTTATAGCCATTACATTAATGTCCAAAACCCTAACCCTAACATGGCTAGGTCTATCTACATGCATGCCACACTACTTTTCCTCCTTCCTCATGTTTCTTTTCCTTCTTTTTATGCATTCTTATTTTTCGTCATCCTATGCATGTTGCTTTTTCGCCCCTTATTGCATGCGCTCCAAAAATAGACCTTCTCTCCCAAAATAGTGTTGTGCCCAAAGTAGACTTTCTTCTCCCAAAATAGGCATGAACCAACAATGTCACATTCATCAAGGACGATCAAGTTTAAATTTAGAGGTACCTTATTGGGTTGACTTCAATTATCAATGGAAATATACAATATGATGACCCTGAGACATTGCAAGAAACTATAAGGCGTGCTAAGTGTATGGATGAGAAACAAAGAAGAAGAATTATTTTACAAAAGGCTTGGGAAGACAAGATGAAAAGTAAGATGGAACAGAGGAAGAAGGGGGATAAGCCACCATTTTTTAGAAACACTACACAAGGACAGTCAACTCTTTAGGAGCCTTGAATGTTGGATATAGTGGGGAAATATCCTTGGAAGCAATCTATTCAATGTTTGAGTTGTGGAAGGAATCATATGTGCAGAGATTGCCCTAAAAAATGTAATAAAGTGAGGACTGTGCACATTGTACAATAATATATGATAGTTAAGGACATGGGCATAAATTTGCCAAGGATTCACGCAGCCCTGAATAACAAGAAGACTGAGTTTCAATCACACATAATCGAGGTGGAAGGTAAGATTAATGACCAAACTATTGTTATTTTAATTGATTCATGAGCTATTAATAGTTATATACATCCTAATATGGTGGAAATGTTCCATTTTCCACGAAGCAAGCTTGGAAAACCTTGGTTGGTGTAGTTAGGTATAGGAGAAAAAAAGAAAATTAATGAAATGGTTAAGGAATATCCAATGGAGATGAGTGGATTGTGCACAAAGGTTGATTTTAATATTATACCCTTTAGTTCATATGATTTCCTCAATGGTATGGATTGGTTTGACGAGCACCATGCTATCCTAGATTGTTACAATAAGGCATTCACTTGCTTGAATGAGGAAGGGAACTTAAGAATGCTAACACACCCAACCCCTAAGTACCATTTATAGAGATGGGGAGTCAAAATTTATCTTACTTAAATAGTGGTAATCATCTCTCCGAGGTCTCCACCCTCTTCTACTCATTCGTATCTTTCTAATGACTATTACCAGACTCAAAACTGAGCTCCGGATTGCAGGTTAAGGCCTCCCGAAGTTCTTTGGGAATTATCAATCATGGGCCACATGGATCCACCTTATTCGTACCATCCCACAAGTTCCCACGTCCATGGGGAAAATCCATCCACCATCCAATCCAATGATGGATCTTGATCCTCACTTAAGACACATGCTAGAGGGGTGTTTGGTGTTCAGTGCTTCGGCGTTGAGCACCCCTTTTTCCTTCCTACACAGATGTCCTCCAGAGTCCTAAATTCCTAAAATCCTGAAGAAGACAAAAATATCACCATGTGGCTCTAAAATTCAATAATTTCATCTTATCCTCGACACTACATCCCAAACCTCAAGAGTCTTGAAGTCCCAGACTCCCAAAGGGTCCACGCTCACACGTGGTGACGTACTAGATGCAGAGGTAAGGACATGTGCATCCTGTTGAGTGGTCCTAAATCCCATTAACTCAACAACAGGAACCAAACCTGCCATAGAGGCCCAATTAGACTCTGCAATGTTTGATCATGGAATGGTTCACCAGATATTTCAGTCCGACCAAGTAATCGATGGGATTTACATAGTGATTGACAGGATATCTTCTTGTGAAAGTTCCTCCTTCAGTTTAAATGTTCTCTTTTTGTATTTTATTTTATCAGATGGGTCTGATAAAATGTTGTGTGCTGGTATAAACCAACTTAAAAAAGGGGGGGGGGGTTCTTAACTACTGGAGAAGGATGAACTTGGGATAACCCTAGTGCTCTAGCATGCAAACAAAGATATTCACACCTGTGACAAGCCTAGTACTAATACATTAACTTGCCGGTATTTCAATTTTTGCCTAAGATACAATTATTGTAAAGAAAATATGCATGCAATAAGATGATGGAAATAAAAATAGTTTCCTTATCTCTAATCATTAATCACAAATTAACACAATGATTTTCTTTCCATCATTAAGAACAAGAACTAAAAAAATATTGAAACAACTAACTTATCAATAGATTCAGAAACTCTTACCCATTACAACATCCATTCATGAAATCAAGTCGGAAGTAATTCCTCCTCAAATCCAATCACACATGCCTTTGATGAAAAAAAAACAAAAGTTTGTCTTCGGTCCTATACAAGACTTCTCAATTAAGGTAGTTAAGAAATAGTTCTTTACAATTCCAAAAATGAGGGTCTTTTCAAAAACCATCGACCTTTTCTAAAAGGTTGATCCTCTTATTTATAAAAATCATTAACTAAAGATAACTATCAAAAGTGCAATCTAAGTAAAATAAAACATCGCCATATGGCACTTCCATCTCTCTATCTACGAAGAGTCATCAAATAGTTTCACTGAAGTGGATGAATCTTCTCATACTCCGACCATTTTATGAAGAGTTCCTCGCATGTGTCGGCATATGGGAATCTATGTATGTACCTCAGGATCGAAAGGATTTCTTTTAATTCTACTTCCTGTGCCTGATACTTAACTATTTTGACACTTAACTACTGCAATACTTCTTGAGACCTGATCGGGTGCTCCATGAACTATTGTACTTGACTTGGTGCCATGCTCACCACCTTTTCTATCTTTGTATTCCATGCCAAGTCTTGTTCTGCATCTTGTTTGACTATGTCATGCAAGTAGACGAAGTCCTCGGGTGAGCCGAATTCTTGGAGGCCGATGTCTTTCATCTCCTGATTAGTGTTGACCCAGCTCCTTTCGCAATTGACCCATTTTTCTTGAATCTCCCATTGAGGTTCCTGGGCCATTTTCACCCAGTATTCGTCCACTTTCATTATTCGATCTATGTTTTTGTCCCTCGGCACTTGAATGTCATGCTCTTTGACATATCGACCCTTTTGAACCGCTCTAATGTAATCAATTTTTTCCACTTCTTGGTGGGCCTTCTCGTACCATGTTTCCACATATTTGCAAGTTGTTATCACCATAAGGGTGTCTTGTTGGAATTCATCTAACCCTGTAGTGAAAAGGTGGCGTTCATTTGTGAATTTGTCATAGGCATCTTGGAACTCACTTCTCAAAAACATTGTGGCTTATGTGGACTCCTCATAGTATTTCGCCATCCATAGGCATCTTATGTGGCTTGTGAATTTTTCATAGGAATCTTTCTCTATCCATGGTGGCATCTGTGATAACGCTCCCTATGTCTATAAGCTCATATGTCTTGGTGTTCTCTCTGCTGATTAATCTTTCCTTTGTGGTGATGACAATCGAACTGTCCAATGTAAGCCTCCTCTTCTTAGTGGTTCTCTTCATGATGGTTTTTGTATTTTGGTTGTAGTAAATTTCTTGTATATCAGCGACCTCATTAATAGGTTCAGGTATTTTTTGTTCTCCCCAAGTTAGATTCTTTACCAAGATCCTGACTGTGTATATCTATTCTAGGATGGGTTCCTGAACCTCTTCTATATATCCTAATGGATTGAATTCCAGTTGTTGCTCATTGGATGGTAAGGTATCATCCAAAACTGAGGAATAAGGGGCAGGTTCGGTAATTACTTGGTAATCAGTTGTTGAAATGATGATTTCCTATTGTGGAATTTATTCTTCATGTTCATCCAATCCTAGCTCATCCCTCGAGTTGTACATTGGGGTTCTTGGTACATCGAGTGGATCAGTGTCTAAGGCACTTTCGACCTCATGCTTTCTCTGTGAATAGCTTTGAACTAGAGCATTGAGACCTGGGGTAGATTCTTTCTCAGGTTCTTTCTCCCTTATAATCTATAGTGGCTTCACCAGGGACACCTCCAATCTCTCCTCATCATCATAGGTGGTTATCAAGTCGAACAAGGGATTTGGTACACTTGTTCTTCCTGATGTCCTCACTATCTCAAGATGGGTCATAATTTCCCCTGGTGATTTGATCTGTGGTGGTGGAAGTTTAGGGTTTTTGGAACCGATGATTTCTTCAAGTTGCATTGGCTCTAGGCCACTTGGCTCTCCTCATCTTTCGATTGGGTCATAAACGATAATCCTTGTCATTTCTATCAGATCAAGGTCATTTTGCAATTGATCAATGATTCTTTGTGCCCCTTCTAGCAAGAGTAATCCCCTTCTTTGTGCCTCTATGGTCTCTTCCACCCTAATTTATTCCTTGGCTCTGAGGTCCTCTTGATTTGAATTCTCTATTGTCTACACTTGTTCATCCATGTTCATGGCCTTGAAACTGGTCATATTTGGGTTGGCCATTCTCTGTACCACCTTGTCCCAATCCTGGGAAAATTCTGTGAAAATTTCATCCTCAAAATGATCATGAGCGTATTGCCAATAGGATGATACCTGTTAATCATGTTGGAGGACCAGGCATTTAGGGTCGTTCTTGTAGAATTGGCCTATCGAGAACCTGAATTCAAGTTGGATCAACCCTTATTTTTTGTCTTGAGTAGTATCCTTTACCAGATGAAACCCCACATGGAAACCATAGGGTATGAAAGAATGCTTATTTTCCTTGACTAATGTGGCATTATATCCCTACAATATAGTCTAATAGCATATTTATCCCACAACGAGCCGGTCTAAGACATGAGAGGGTAGGACATGTGGTGCTCCGATGGCCTCAAACACCCTGATATAGGTTGGGCATTCGTATTAATACCAATGGCCTACCTTAGCTACCATTTTCTTGGTTGTTGTGGATAATCTTAGGCTTTCCTTCTTAAAAATAATAAAATGAATACATACAATGAATTCATCACATATGAGTGCGTAATATTTTTTGTACATGTTCTCCCAGAGTATGCTGAAATAAACATGAACAGGGAGCTCCGTAACATGCCATATTAGATTCATGTCGATGAAGACATTTTTTGTGCAGATAACATAAATCAAGTACAAGGCCATGTAGAAATCATTTACTTCCCCTCCTTTCAGCATTTGATCCTGTTGTACACAAATGCTCAATTGTTTAGAAATTATCACTCCCCAATTGAAGGTGCTTCCAAAAATTGCCACCATGTATGCCAAGGGCATCCATGCTTCCGAAAACTTGGAGCAGTCCTTCTCTCCATACATCCGGTAGATGAGAGCCATCAGATATATGTATGGCTCCCTAATGTTAACCATCCCATACCAATCATTTCTCCAGGTGGTAAACTTATTTTCCTCCTTGCACCATGATGCCATCAACCGACTGGTGTCATAGAATTCATAGAAATTCACAATGAAGTCCATGTTTAGCCACTCCCCTAGGTCCATGAGCTTGTAGTATTTATGGATTTCTGTCAGGAGGAAAACTCTGACACACCCGCCATTCTCATCATTGATAAAGCACTTTTTCCTGTCTGTATGGTCGATTATCCATTTCATAACCTCTATGCACAGGAAAATTGGGATTCTGTTGGACACCATGTGTAAATATGACAGTTAGATGTTCGGTAAAACCTGGTCATCAAGCGCTCTTACATATGGGTCGATGTGTAGGATATACTCCAGGTACTCCTCTCGACTGATTCTATTGAAAAGGTCCTCCCACTATGGGAGCACTACTTTGGATCTAGTGCATGCCTCTATATCGACAAAGACTGGATGCTGGACAAAATCTTTCTTTGTTGTGGTTCTTATGAGTGGTTCTACTCTAGGAGCATATTCCAACTAGCTCGCTGCACCAGGAGAAGAACCTTCACCTGTCTTAGCTTCCTTTAGCTTGGGTTCTCTCGACAAATGTTTGGTGGTTGGATTTCTTGGCAACATTTTACTTGCAGTTAGAACATAGTTTAGAGACTGTGCAAGAAAATTGGATGCATATATAAATCATAACCAATGAATTGAAAAACTTGAACACATACCTCTGCAGCTTGTTTAACCTGGTTTTGATAATCTGAGGGTCAATACAATCTCGAGACGCTCGCTTTTCTCCTTAAGATGCTCTGGAATTCAAACTTGTGCACAGAATGAATTTGTTCAAAACCATTCTAGATATTTAAACATGGATGAACTTAACTTGTTGCATCAGCCATTCAATTCAGGTTATGAGTGTAATTTCATTAAATCTGTTGCCAGATCTTCAAATATGTTTAAAATTAAATTCATCGTGGGTTAATAGTGGGGGCGGGTTGTAACGGGTTCTATCGACGATTTCAAATTTTTGTTGTTTAATTGACGCACGAGGTAGAAAGAAATTTGGGATCAAGCATAAATGTTCTATTAAATTTCCAAATCTGATAGTATCTTATGCCACAAAACCCCCATCATTTCACTAGTCCAGTTGGTGGGTCAGGGGTCAGGATTGTGCTTCAAACACTTTTTGTTGATATCTTCTTGCAAAAGCTCTGACACTGATCAATATTTCCCTACATATATGACATGGAAAAGCTGACTAGGAGGCATGACTAGGACCTAGGGAACCTTAATATGACTCAGGACGAAACTAGGCCGTACGACCCCCTTACATGATAAAGACATGTGGCATTAGATACAGGTGACTTCATTTTCTCATGTTAATCGGAATCAGGACTTTCTTTAAGCTATACATTCTAAAACCCAATCCTATCTTTCCAATGCCAAAAAGTATCAAGGATAGGAGATCAACGATAAACCTACCCAAGTTCTCTCAGATCGACTCTCTCGAAAATTTCCCGATGCCGAAAATGTATCAGGGATCGACGATTGACAATATGTTTGTTGCAGACAAAATGATTATTTTAACCTTTCTATATTTCCACAACCCCGATAACACACATCGGTCATAGGCTATCAATTATTTCTTTGTGTCCTTTGTTAATGTCTCTCCTCATATTTTTCTAATGCCGAAGAGGATTGGATATCTCTTGAAACTTTTTGGGAATAAATTGCATAAACCAAGTCCACCTTCTTTCAAGGTCTATGGGGATTGACGCTCGTCGACTATTGTTACTGTGTGATCCCTTAGCTTGCTTGAATTTTCTCGATGTCGAACCTGAGTGCGTTAGGTGAAGTGTTAGTTGTCAATCCTTAATTTGGGTCTCAAGTTATCTTAGACATGAGGTTTCATAAGTTCAAACAAAACTAACTTGATGATAAGAGTCATGAAAAAAAAATAAAGATAAACCATTTCCCAAATTGAAATCAATTCAGACAGTGAAGAAAACAAGTTGTACCCAAAAAGTGATAAAACTTCAAAAGGATTTTATGGTGTGTTGAGTTCTCAACAAATGGAGATTTTCTGGGAGAAAGCATAATATTTGTTACTTCCTCGGGCTTAGCTGATGTAGAAGATGGTTAAGAAATTAAAAGGTTTTTTTTTTTTTTATCAGAGTCTCTTCTATCCATGTGTTTGAAATTCCCCTGGTTCATGAATCTGGGCCTGATTGTGGGGTTTCAACCTTTATTCCATCTTTGTTTCCATTAACCATGACCCACACCCCCTTTTGAAAATATTCGAGTAAAGAATTCACGGGCACCAGGCATTTTAGTTATCATCATTCACTTGATGTGGTGTTTCTCTTCTGCCAGTGAGCGTCCATAGCCCCGATGGAGTCACCCCAATGTCACAGACCTTTCTCATCTTCCAGCGAGCATCCTTATCCCCAACGGATTTATCTTCATACCCTCTCCTACTTTTCACTCATTTGATATAATTGATTTATTTTTGGCAGAGATTCCCTGAGTGAGTGGTAGAGGAGGACGTTTGTTATCTGCATGATGAGATGGTTAAGGTGGAATTTTTCTATCTCTATCTTGATGTACATGTGGTCCTTTCCAACTTACCATATTTTCCTTTAGGTTTTACCAGAACACAAGGAGGACACTTCATCTCTTTCCAAGGTTGTTTATTTGAAAAGGTTAGATACAAAACTCCTTTAAGACAACAACAATTCACCCAATGTTTCTTGTGTTGCATGTAAGCATGAGTCAGGAACAACGTTTTCTACACCGTATTGATTAAGGTCAACCAATAAATTGCAAAACACAAATTTATTGCACAAAAATACTACACAAAAGAAAAACAGAAGTAAAGGACTCCACAATCAGCCTGCCTAACACCTACAAAAATAAAATAACACGAAAACACACACATTTGTTTTTAATAGAATTATTGTTTTAGGGCTTGGCCATTCACTAGGAGGGTGAAAAGTTCCCCCTGCATATTTTGCAATCGATACGTGCTTGTACCAAGTTTCTTAGCTACTTGAAAAGGTCTGAGCCATTGATTCTGAAACTTTGAATGTTTTCCCTTTGTTTAATTTTCCCTATCCCATTTCAGGACTAAGTCTTCTACTTCAAAATTATTCTCTTTGGCCTTGTGCTTGTCAAACCATCTTTTGACTATCTATCGATGAGCGATGAACTTTAAATTTTCTTTCTCTCTTTCTTCTTCCAACATGAGGAGGGTATCAATCCTTTGTTGAATAACCAATGAGGGTTGTCCTCTAGATCCTTGAGCAAGATGAAGAGATGAAAGGTATAGCCCGTTCAAGAGAATGGCTTCTTGTCCATATACCAGATAGTATGGGGAGTTCCCTATAGCTTCCTTGGGTATTACTCTATCGGCCCATAAGGAATTATGAAGTGAACTATGCCAATTCCTCTAATTTTCCACAATTTGTTTTTTCAATATCCTCACTAGGTTCTTATTGGTTTATTTTTCCACTCCATTCCCTTGTGGATAGTATTTTGTAGAGTATATGATTATGATTCCTTTGTCTAGAGAAAACTTTGTTAATAGACTGGAAGAAAAGTAAGCAGGATTATAAAAAACAAGAATGGAAGGCATATCGAACCTCATGATCAGTTGTTGTTCTATTGATTGGATTACCACATTTTCATTTACAAGAGTCATAGGAATGGCCTCTTCCCATTTCATGAAATAGTTCGTAGCAGTCAGTATGTATTTATGTTGTTTTGAAGAACTTGATGTAATTTATCCTATGACATCTAACCCCGATTTCTCGAATGGTCTGGAGATGGCCATAGGCTAGAGTGGGACAACTGCTCTCTTTTCCCTCCCCGTGCTCATTTGACAAGTTTTACAGTTTCTAGTGTATGTGTGAGCATCTCTAAATAGAGTAGGCCAATAATAGTTAGCTCTCAGTATCTTGTGAGCAGTGGTATTCCCTGCAAAGTGTCCACCTGCAGGACCATCATGGATCTCCTTCAGGACCTTTTTTGTGTCTTCACGTTCGAGACATATTAAAAGTACCCCATCATAATTCACGCGGAAGAACACCGAATTTATGAGGCGATATTCTGTCGATTTTAGTCTGAGAACTCTCCTCTCCTTAGGGTTTAGGTTTTCTGGGCAAGTCTCATGATGCAGGAGATAAGTTAGTTTCCCATAACAAGACTCCAACCCTAGGGGAACATATAAAAATTCGCTACACCATAATACCATAACGCCAATTTACATAATCCTTGTCCCTTAACCAGTTTCACAGTTTTTATATCTAGATCAAATTCTTGGACAACTTTCATATAGTTTCCTCTTCTTTCCCCCATTTCTTGTTGTGCAAATAGGGATCAAACTACAGGATGAGGCACAATGACTTTGGTGTGGTTTTTTAGGATGTAAGATTTGAAATGTTTTGTTGCTTTGTACACTGCATAAACCTATTTGTCTATAGCAGGGTAATTTAGTTCGGCCCCTTGGATATTAGTGATCATAAATGAGACCGGTGCCTTGTTGTTGTCATCATCCTTCTGAGTCAATACCCCAGGTAAATATCGGTCGGAGGAAAAAGTATAGGGGAAAAAATATTTTCTAAAGTCGGGACTTCGCAACACTCGAGCTTGAGATATTGTAGTCTTAATATTGCTGAAAGAACTTTTTTGTTTGTCATCCCACTTAATTTCAACATCTTTGTGGATCATTTTTTGTAAGGATTTGATGGTTTCAGCGTAATCGAGGGTGAAATTCCTCACAAAATTTATTTTCCCAAAGAAGGATTGAATAGCCTTTTTGTTGTGGGGTAAGGGAAGCTGAGCTATTTCCTTAATTCATTCCGAGTCTATGTGAATTCCTTCTTGAGATATAATATGATCTAGTAGTTTCTCTTCCTTGACACAAAATATAGTTTTCTTAAGGTTCAAAGATATATAGTATTTCCTACACCTTTCGAAAATATGGGTTAGGTGTTGGACGTGATCTTCTCTATTCTTTGAATACACAGCCACATCATCCAAATAAACTACTACACATTTTTTTATTAGTCCCCAAAAATCTACATCCATGGCCCTTTGGAAGGTTTCCCCTGCATTGATTAACCCAAATGGAATGCGTTGATAAGAAAAGGTTCCCCACTTGGTTTGGAAGATCGGTCTTCCTCTGAAAGTAGAACTTGGTTGTAACCGGAAAAACCGTCCAACATGGAGAAAATCTCATAACCAGACACGGTTTGCAAGAGTTTCTCCATTAGTGGGACTGGGTAGTTGTCCTTTTATGATGCTCTATTGAGGTTTCTGAAATCCACACACATGCATATCTCCCCATACTTTTTCCTAACATGAACCAATTTTTCCACCCAAGCAGAGTGTCTAACCTGAAAGATAATTTTAGCATCTAGTAATTTATTTAACTTCTGACAGATGAGGGGTTCCAGAGATGGGTGGTACTTCTGTAGATTTTGTTGGAATGGTTTTACTCCAGGTTTTAACGAGATTGTGTGTTGAATTATGTGATTTTCATAATTCTTCAGATCTCAGTAGGACCACGAAAAAACATCTTGATATTCTCTGAAAATTTTGAGATAGGATTTCCTTTCTTCTTTAGATATTGTTTTGCCAAGATTTATATTCTTAGGGTTTTCCAGGGTTCCTTGGTTTACAACCTCATACATGGGATAGTAGCTCCCTGTATTTGTGTTTGTTGACCCTTTAAATCTTTCCCTTAAGTCAAAGAGGTTCTCCAAATTGGCTACCCCTTTTGGTATCGGGTGAAACCTTAGTTTGTCAGTTGAGTGATCTGTTTCCCCTCTTTGTTCATGGGGATCAGTTTCTACTAGTTTCTCTTGGAATATTTCATGGTCAATAGACAATTATTTAAAATTTTCCTGATTGGTTAAGAAGTTTATGATATGTTCATCTCTTTCAAAGACCTTCCAATTATAAATAATTTTGGGCACTGATGGTTTGTAGAGTAGCTCCACAGTGAACTCGGAGGCTTCATAGTCTTCTTAAGGGGATATCCTTGAGGAAACAGTGGCCAGGGAGTTAGAAAGAGTATTATTTGTTCTGGGGATCATTATAATGTTGAAGCCTTCAAGATGCTCTATTAACCTATGCACTTCATGTTGATAATTCCTTAGGTGGTGAGAGTTGCAATGTATAGTATTCCTTACTTTCCTAACGATGATTTCAGAGTCTCCAAAAACCTTTAGTTATTTAACATTTAAGTTTATGGATTTCTTTATCCCTTGCACTAAATATTCATACTCGATGGTGTTATTAGTGCATTCAAATTCTAGTCTGCAAGACAGGAAATTTTGTTTCCCCTTCACATCAATGAGGATACACCTCGCTCCTGATCCTTCTTGTGATTTAGATCCATCCAAGTACAAGGTCCAAACTTGTGGGAGAAAACCATAAGCTTCTCCTTTCCTACTACCTTCTTCCTCTCCGCCTATTTTCTCTATGGTTTCCAATAGAGGTTCTTGATAGAAGAGAGTTTCTTCCGCCACTGCTGGTACATTTTCTTGAAAAGTCATTTCGTAGTTCGAGTAAGAGGCACATCAGATGAGAGAGGGGATAAATTAGTGAAATTGGAATCATAGGAGTAGTTTCCTAGCATGGGAAAATATGTTGAAGAGGGTTCGTTGAGGGACTCTAAATTGGTGACAGTATGTTTGAGATACCTTTCCCTATCTATCCTAATCATGGTTGTGTGCCCCTTTAATGGAAACCAAAGGTGATCCCAGTCTTTGATAAAGTATCCATTCAATTTCTCGGACCAATCTCGACTAAGTAGCAGCCCATAAACTTCTGGTATATCTACTACAATGATGTCAATTACTTGAACAAATTTTGGGTGGGTCACCATTCTGATCATGACATCCTTTAGTTCTCCAATAAATTTCACCTAGGTTTTGTCTAGTTGTATCATATGTTTATCACTTTGGAGAGGCAATGCATTTAATTTTATGTATATAGATAATGGCATAACATTGGAGGATGTGTTTCATTAAAGCAAACAATTATGGAGGTTTTTGTTGAAGACCTCAAATGTCAAGAGGAACAGTGGGACAAAAGGCTTTCCTTTTTTGTCTACAGAGCAAGTGTTCACATTTGGTTTATCTTTTATATCTATGGGGGATGGATTTTCCCCTTGGTTAGTGCTTGTTATAGGAGTTTCTATTGAATTCAAGGCTTGTAACAGAAGGTCCTTTTGCTGGGGAATTCTACACATGTCCATGACTGATACATTTGCCTTCAATCGTTTTAGATCTTCTACTATGTTGTAGTCTAGCTTGGGTGATTCTCGTGTATGGATGTTTATAGGATTTATTTGGGAGACAAAAGGTGCTTTCAGGTGATTGGACGTTTGTTTTCCCCTCAAAGTTTGGGCAATGGTAAGGTCATTTGAGACTGGTTGACCCTTACTTCGCATTTGCACAGCCAAAACCTCCACGGGTGGTTCTTGAACCTCAAATATATCATCGAAAGGCATTGGAAAGTCAGGATCCCAAAGAAGCATGGTTGTTTCTTCTAGTGGGTCAACTTCTTCTTGATCAACAATACTCATCATTGAGCCAATTTATTGCTTGGTAGGGGAAACCTCATCTCCGAACTGATTGTCCATCAAATTCATGGCATGCACCCATTATGGACAGTCTCTTTCAGAATGTTTCTCTTGGTGATAGGTACAGAA
>WSFP011476978.1:0-17347 GCA_009831015.1 Picea engelmannii
TTTTTTTTTTTCCTCAGAAAAATGCACTTTATATTAATAAAAATGTAAATTGTTCAACTACAAAGATATCATAATAATGATATCAGCTTCAAAAAGGTCCAAGATAACCATGCAGTTGCATCTCAACCAAAATAACACTTTCAATACATGATCAAACCTCTAAAAAATCCTAAATCCGAACTTACAAAGATCAGTCCCAAAAATAGGATACTATAGACATTCCTTCGCTGAAAAAAAAACGAAGGATCTTCATACTAACAACCCATAACAACAAAAGAGAAAACCAAAGACAACCCCACTACTAAAGGTCTAAAAACTGATTAGGCCCTTCATGGCCCTCTTCACACATAAAATAGACAATCTAGCCTAGTGCTTGATGGAGCGCCTGTTTTGATAGGTTGTCCGCCACTGTATTTCCTTCCATGTATACATGATCAAAGGAGATTTTTTGAAAAAGTTTAGAAATCTCCTTCATGCGATCCTTCCAACATTCCAGAGCAGCCACCTGAAGACACCCCTTACCTTTCAACCAATCAATGATTATTTTTGAGTCTCCCCGGATGTGAATCTCCATGATTGAAAGGCGAGAGGCCAAAGTGAGCAAAGCCCAAGCTCCCAAGAGCTCAGCTTTGGTATTAGTACCAGGTCCACAATTGAAATACCATTTATAACATCTGTGCTCACTAGTTCTAATAAACCCACCAGCTCCACAATTATAACTCGAGGATTCAACTGCCCCATCGAAACAACCCTCGACATATGTATCAGGAATGTTCCTACAAACGACGACTTTCACATTTTTATTACAGTCCCCCAAAGAGAAAATCGATAGATATGCCACCTTTTGTAAATTGGGATTGCAATCTTCAAATATCGCCAGATTCCTCTCCTTCCAAATGTACCAACAAATGATCGCGGGTAGGCAAAGGTAGGATCAAATTTGTTCTTTACAGGCCTTAAAACATTCCACAATTGTATTGCCAGACCACCTACCAGGAAGGCTTAATATTGTTGTTACCTTTTCCCAGACTTTCATGGAAAATAGGCACTCCACAAATAAATGATAGACAGATTCCTTGTTATCTTTACATAAGTGACAAAAACTCGAACCATGAAAACCTCTATGCTGAAGCAAATTCCAAGTAAGGATCTTGTTCTTTGCCATTAACCATGTGAATAGATGATTTTTTAAGGGGCAAGCCCAGGACCACAACGCTTTCCTCCATCCACCTATCACAAGATTAGCTTAAGCCTATACAAAGCTTATACACTATATACAAATTTCACTATTTTTAATGACAAAGTGGATTCAATAGAATTTGGTGAACTTCAACATCTTAATCCTATAAAAATCTCATACACTATATGAGAATTTTTACTATCTTTTAATGAGAATGTCTAAGTGAAAGTGATTCAATAGAGTTTGATGAACTTCACTTTGTTGATCCTCTTATCCATATTGACTCTTGTTTGAGTCAATACCTTTTCAAATCTACATTAGAATACATTTTCAAAATTGATTTAGTACAATTGTATATATATAGGGATGGGAAGGTAAAGAAGACAAACATATTCATTATTCATGCTCAACTAAGTATCCATATTAATATAAAATCATGATATAAGACTTCTATTTAACAATTAATCAATCCTATTAAACAATGTCACATAATAAGTTTTTATTTTAAAACAAGAATGGTTGCAAAGCAACATAGTTCTTGTGTATTGCAAGATGAACCTCATGGCACCAAGCTCAACAGTTCTTATTTGGCGCGCTTATCACCTCGTTCAACATTCTGAGCATTATGGCATTATCGTGAGGTCACAGATGCGCTATGGCATGAACGACAAGGTTGCTCTGTGGTTGTTGGAAGCTTTCTCCGGATATAGTCCTTGTGGTAGTATCTGGCTCTCACTACTTTCTTTTTCCACTGTTGATTTTTGAAAATTTTCAGCATCCTAAAAAACAATTCCACCGTTGATTTTTGAAAATGCAGATATTAGTTTGAATCAATCCACGTGTTAATTTGAATCAGTCAATCAATTGTGGAGGGTGATCATTAGTTCTTTCCACATAAGGCTTTTGATTGGGTGGTTTTAGGGAGGAATATGGAAGAGGTCGTTGATAAAAGCATCTTGATTGGAGTAAGAGATGATTGCCTTAAGTTGGAGGCGATTAAGAGAACGGTGAAGACAACGTTTTGGTGAAGAGAATGAGAGGCTTTTTGATGCAGGAGCATCATCAGCAAGTACACGTGGTAGGACAACTCAGCGCCTGGGAGCCAATCCAAAGTCTCGAACGCTAGCTAGTACTGCAAATCTTTTGAAGTGATAAAAAACAAAAGAGGAAAGATCACACACGTGGAGACAAAATGAGCACGCGTGACTTGGGAGATTAACCCTAGTCTCAATGTAACCGCAATTACATAGCAGTTAGTTTGTTTCTTTTGTATAAAGAGAGATCTTGTACACCCAAAAGAAGGGTTATGATAATTATGAGCAAGTAGGAATTTATGAACAATAGTTGTTGCTTTGATTTKAGCTGTAACCATTTTCTTGATTTTGAATGAATATAACAGAGGAAAATTGATCCAATRTATGGTGTGAATATTGTTTACAATTTCCCTGTTGTTGTCGTTAATCTTTTCAAGAATGAATGAATCTTGCTACGAGTGTATGTAGATTTGAAATGCTTGCATAAAATTTAAAATTGYTTTTCTTCGTGAGYCGGTGCAAGGTGTGCACACAGTCCGCAAGGAGTGCATTGATAGGGTCTATTTCGACTCGTAAAGCTCAAAATAAATAGCGTAAGACTTTCTTTGCAGGAAGTGTAAAGCGATTGCTGCAAGGAGTGCACAGTCGTCGCAAGAACTCGAATCTTGTGTAAAGATCTGTTGCAAAGAGTGCACAGACCTGAAATTTGACGAAGAGTCGAAGCGACTCCGTAAAGAAGTCGAAGGACGAGAGCAGAAGAACGCCAGGAAGGCGAGAAAGGATTCTTTTCAAGAATCTTTGGATTTGAGTTTGACGAATTTCCCAGAAAAGCAAGAAGTGCTTGGGAGTTTGAAATCTTTGGAGAGATCGAGCTCAGGAGGAGTAGCAATTTACAAGAAGCACGAACAAGATCCAAGAAATGGACTCACGGGAAGGTTAAAGTTCGAAGTCTTTAAATCCTTTCGAAAATCTTCTAAGTCTGAAGAAAGATTTAGCTTAGAGGGAAGATCTCGACCATCCGATCAATGTCCAAACAACGAGGAGAAAGCGCAGAGGAGGAAAGATCTCAATGGTTCGATCTGAACGCCAGAGAAAAGATGTCAGTCGTTCGATCTGAGAGCCACAGAAAGGATCTTAGTCATCCGATCTGCGCACAAAAAGATCGTAGCCGTCCAATTAAGGTAAAGTGCACTAACCTTAAAGTTTTGAAAGTGTACAGGGGAATCAGAGTTACGAAACTTTGAAATCATTGAAGCCGACAGTTGTTAAGAAGGACATGTGACGAGAGATCAACATTTCTTTGACTCGTAGAGTGGAAAGGTCAAAGAGCAGAGTTGTGAGGATTCGCGAAGTGTGAACTCGCGAAAAAATTGCAGTCGTTGATCGTTCTGAAATCATCGGGACCGTCCATCATCAAGGGGGACACATGGCGAGAGTTTAGCATTTCGTTGAATTGTGACTCGAAGGAGTCAAAGGTTGAGTCACGAGAACTCGCGAAATGCTAAATCGTGACATGATCTGAGTCGTTGATCAAAGGGGAGATCTGGACCGTTGATCCAGTGCCATCGCAATTTTGTCTATCGGGAGAACTGATCCGGATTATTTTCGACACGAAATGAGATTGGAGATATAATAAAGAAATGCACAGAGATATCACAAATATTCAATAATATAACAGAAATGTATGAGAGATGCAACCATAAACACAGATATAGTAATACACAATTTCTATTAATGAAAGAAATGTACAGAGATTGTAAAAATACAAAGTGAAAGACTCGCTAGAATGGTGGCAGGTTATCTCTAAGAAGAGATGCGACGGCTACTTGCATTTGCAAGAAGATGATTACAATGAGGCTCTGAAGGATTTTTTACAATAAACAAGAATGCCAAAAACCCTAGACATCCAAAAACCTAACCCTAGGAGATGAAGCGCCAAAAGTCAGGTGGGCCCCGTTTGGGTAAGTTAGTACATCAACTTCCCAAGGTCGTAACTTTTGCATACGATCTCCGTTTTAGGCGTATGATAGCTCGCTGGAAAGGTATCATCTAGGATATTCATTTTTGGGGCTCAATCATGCCTTTGACTATCATTGAGAACCTCGATCTCGAAAAACCTTCATTTAGGCCCTCAAAATGGCCCCGGAAGTTAAAACCTGCTAAAAATAGTAAATTGCCAAAATTGCCAGGAAACGGTTTTGAGCCAGTCAGAAAAGGTGGGTGGCCACCGATATCCACCTAGATCAAGAACGGAGGCAAGGAGACTCCAAAGTCACGAAACGCAAAATCTTAATTTGATCAGAGCCGTTGATCAACAGAAGGATTTGGACCGTTGATCCAGTACCATCGCAATTTCGACTATCGGGAGAACGGAGGCACGGAGACTTCCAAAATCGCGAAACGTGAAACACCGATTTAATCTCAGTCGTCGATCAAAGAAAGATCTGGAACGTAGATCTAAGGTCATCGTGATTTCGGCTATCGGGGGAACGAAGGTAGCAACACTCCTAGAGTTGCAAAATGTGAAATCGTGAAGTGCCTTTCGTTTAGGCGAATGGTCACAGCCTTGGTCACGAAGAGGGAGGGGCTTAACCAGGAGAGCTAGTGCCTAAATATGTTGATTCTTTAAAAACTTTTAGGGGAAGCCTGCGAGTTCCATATAACCTACACCTTAAGGGAAAGGGGGCCTATTCAATTGATTGAAGGTCCTTGAGAGATTGGAGAGTCAATCCGACTCGGTTTCTTTATCGATCCTAGACCAGGAGGTCGCGCAACTCTTAGGAGAGAAGGGGGGGGTCTGCATCACTTTCCATGGGAAAGGTTGCCAAAATGCTTCAAGGAAGCCTCAAAGTTCCCAACCTCCTAAGCCCAATTTCTTTGTCAACTTCATCCACACTGATAGCAGCGAATATGTAGATCACATACAAGAGCTGCCTATGATATTTAATCTGCAGAAAATGACATATACATACCAACTATAAGGCTTAACCTTCATAGTATAGAAGGTGATTTGTTATAATCATATATGGATTTTGCCTATCTATCTAAACTGTGTATTTCTGTTAATCTGCACAGAGGCATTACGCTCATGTAATCAGTAAATAATAAATTACAAAATAACAACTTTGTTGGTTAAATTATGATAGAGAATAACAAGGTTTGATGTCCTGTGTGGTCATTCTAGTCTTAATATTAATTAGATTTTCTATTTAATATTATATAGCACTAGATTTTCCATTTGTCATGCTTTCCTGCATCAGATTTTACATTTCATATATTTTGTATTTTATTGCATTAGATTTCCCGTTTTTCCTGCTATGATTGTAGACTGTAATGTTAATTAGATTTTCCATTTCATATTATGTGTTGTTTCTTTAACTGGTTAGATATATAATTATAACAAAATAAGGATGACATGGGCTATTAGCTTACATATAAATATAAATTATTAAATTGTAAATAATATTTTAAGTTAATATTATTGTTCAAACAAAAACCGATCCATTTTTCAAACAATAGATATAATTATCACTCACATTAAATCATGATTTGATGTTAATTTGAATGGCATGACACAAGAGAAGGCGTTCATTACTAAGCAATCCAGTGTCAATTTGAATCACACGACACAAGACCGTGTTCATTTCGAAGCAAGCCAACACTCCAGTTGTTCGTCTTCAAGGAATATTGGGCCTGCAACACTCCTCCAAGTGGCTTGCTCGCAGCATCTTGAAGCTATCTTCGCAAGGAGAGTGGAAATATTGAACCCATAGAACATCTGTCTCTTAGCATGGTTGCCACAGTTGCCACCACCTTCTAGGCATGCTTGACCAGGTTAAGGGGCCATGTCAAGGGTTCAAATCTGTAATTTGGAAATGGTTCCAAAGGAGGGCACCCTAACTGCTAGAATGAGGCTTGTAATGATGTTGTATAGAGACTCATATTCAAACAATAATATTCTAAGCAGTCTCATGGAATATCTCAGTCTCAAAATAATCTCTAAGTAGTCTCATGGAATAGCTTTGAAGAGTTTTCTAATAAGAATGTGTAATTAAGTGGCTTGGTGTAATAGATGGATATTGATTGATCAAAGTTTACCCATATAGGGACCAGGCATGAAATGTTTTCTTGGTGCATTGTGCTAATCAGTCCCCGTAATCTATTTCATGATCCTTTGTGGTTTTCAGGTGAAATGGCAAGCATGTTTAACATTTTGCAAAAGCAGAAGCAAGCCAGATTGGAGGCTTTGGTTCTAAATAGAATATCATTTTCCCAGATAGTAGAAAACATCTTTGCATTATCATTTTTAAAAGATGCTATAGTTGAAATAAATGTCGATGAAAATGGCAACCATTTTGTTGGTGATTTTTCTTACCCAGTTCCTTGCGAGTGCATTTCAATTTCACAATAATTATTCAGTTATTATATATACTATATGCAGTCTCATAAATTTCTCCTCTTGTCATTAGTCATTAGTCAGGGATAATTTAACAAGCAAATAAAAGTCTTGGACAAGCGAGTTGGAGAGTTCAAGGAGGGAGTTGGACTTTAGTGGTGGGTTTGGAGAGTTTGAGAAGTGAGTTGGATTGAAGTGAGTTAGTAAGTTCTGGATTTAGGTCTCCCGTAGATTTCACGCGATTCCAGATCATTTGTAAGTGAAAGAAAACATGGTGAAAAAAACCATGGTGAAGGTTTACCATGTCATGACTACAAGGCTTCTACTGTCAAATGCAAGTGGAAAATCCGAGCTCTCATCTTAGACATCACCGATCAGGGTTCAAATTACATGGCACAGTGTTGGGATTAACGATGTCTAGACTAAAACCAGTGGACCTGTTGGGAAGATGAGGGTTGAGCTTGCCCATGGTGCTAATAATGGGTTCGATATTGCCTCCAGACTTTTGGAGCCATTTAGCGAACAATTTCTTATAATCTCCTATGCAATTTTTATCAATTGGCTAGTGTCATGGCTATTGAATTTACCGAAGGAACTGCCATTCCTTTCCATCCTGGTAAAGAACACAAGCCTGATCCTCCATTAAAGGGTTCATGTCAAAATTTTGCTGAGAGGTCTGCACGTAAAGTGTAAAGAGTTTGACGTGTTTGACGCAATTCCTTTTCGAGGTAACTTTATTGTCTGTTAGAAGTGGAGCTACCATAATTGGAAATAGAGCTCCAATAGCAATAATAGATAGTAGTAAAAACCATCAAGTAATAAGAGAAAGTAGTACAAAACATCAACCAATACAGATGTAAACAACTTTTGATGTTTTGAAAAGAAAAACACATCGAACCATTTTTTGTAAAGTTTGATTTTGTTCCTAACACAAATTTTCCATGAAACTAATTGTGTTTTTAACTTACAAATTGTTCTTTCAACTTGGATTTTTTCTAGCTGGCATCAAGTGGAAGGCCAGATTGTTAGAGGCAGCCCGCTCCCACTGGGGTGAACAAGTTGATGCTCTTATTGCAGGTGAACAAGCTGATGGACATAAACATGACTGACCGGGGGAACAAGCTGATGCTCTTGTTGTAGGTGAACAAGCTGATGGATAGAAACATGACTGACCGGGGCGCCTCCCGAACAAGATGGGGAGTAAGTCTAGGTAAAGAAAAATAAATTTCTTTAAGCACTAATGATTAGGAAAAACATAGCTTAGATAACTAGGAAAAAAATTGCTTGCTTTTCAAATTTGTTTGCTTTAAATAAATTTAGAGCACAGAGCTATAGACATACCATGGCGGTCTTTGCAGGCGATGAAGCTTTTAAATGTCAATGGGGTCGTAGCTAAGTAGATGCCCATGAAACCTGCATGCCAAAGAATATGTAGCTAAGTAGATGCCCATGAAAATTGCATGCCAAAGTAGACGTAGCTAGCAACCAGAGGACATACCAAGAAAATTTGGTTGTACGGAGCAGTAGCTAGAGCACATGCCAAGAAAGAAACAGTAGGGGATGGAATCAATCTAGTGAAGAGAGGGAACATGGAATGCCTCCATGATAGTGGATCTATCTAATAGCCTCGGGCGACCGACTCTATTCAGGTGTAAGACATGCAACTGGTTAGGTGGAGGTGGAAGTGGATGACAAAGAGCGGTTGGCATGTAACTGCCCAGATGGAGGTGGAAGTGGAAGGCTAAGGGCGGTTGGGAGCTAACTAGAGACACCAAAACGAGTTATGGAAACATTAAGCATTTAATGTTGGGAATTAATGCTAACTTGAAAGTTAGCATTTAATGTTGGGAATTAATGCTAACTTGAAAGTTAGCATTTAATATTGGGAATTAATGCTAACTTGAAAGTTAGCATTAATTCACATTGCTTTCTCAATATTTCTTTTTTAAGTTCCTAGCCTCTAATCTTCTAAGTTTGAAGCCGCTTACCTCGATAAAAGGCCAAATAAGGCTTCAAACTTAAAAACTTAGGAGAAAAACACAAATGCCAATTGGAAAAATTTATGAAATTCTTAAAACTTTGGTTTAAACTGTCTCTTTTTTGTCTCGGTGTTAATAGACCTATGAAAAATCGATTACTAATAGTCCCTGCTACCCTTTCGCAAGGACTAATAAGAGAATACTGACCAATAAAGAAAAAGAAGTAAGTAGAGCCATCAATACCCCAACATGGACTAAAGTGTCTAATCCTCCTTTGAATATTGTAATATGGATATGGATTTAATATCTTTCTTTTTTTTAAAATAAATCACAATTGAAAACCGTTCCAATCATATAAATAAGCATTATCATATAAATAAGTATCTTAAATTTGATAATTTAAAATTGAAGAAAAAATCACAATGGAAAACTCTTTCAATCTTTTATTAAATGAGAAATCTTTCTCTCTCTCTCTCTCTCTCTCTCTCTCTCACACACACACACACACATATATATATATATATATCTAATTTTAAGGTTACTATCAAGGAAAACACCAAAGCTAAAAGTTTTCTCTGGATTTGAACTTGTGAGCTCTTAGAAAAAAACACATGTTCTTAACCATTAAACTCACTTAGACTGTATATCCAACATAGTTATTTATTTGAAATTATAATAATAACAAACAATAACTCTCACCTTACCTAAAATTGTGAAAATAACCCACCAAAACTCTTACATTAAGCTAAATAAAATTTGTAATAATAAACTTTAATTTTGATAATAACTATGATTTTAAGTATATAAATATATAGAGGTGAAATTTTTCATATGCATCCTTTGAATTCTCATAAAAATATATAAATGTTGATATTTTTAATTTATATAAGACTCTTTCCCTCTTTATCAACGTTCATGAATTATATTTTTCCAAAAAGTGGTGTAATTAATAAAAAATATTGTCATGTTAGTGTCTTGCAAAATGAGCTTTATTTAGTGAGTCAATTTGAATGTTGTCGACACAGATCTTGCTTGTAGATGGTTAGTAGTTTAAGTGGCCAAAAGACTTAATCTTTCTTAACTTAGTTAGCAAATATTTATTATAAACCTCCTCCTTAAGTTAGCAATTGTTCAAACTAGGCGTTGTGACTAAATGTTCTTTAGTCAGTCAATTTGAATGTTGTTGACCCATGTCTTGTAGATGGTTAGTAGTTTAAGTGGCCCAAAAAAAACGTAATCTTAACTAAGTCAGCAAATATTTATTATAAACATCCTCCTTAAGTTAGCAATTGTTCAAACTGTGCGTGTTGCAGTCACAAGCGCCAACCATTCCCTGTAGTTTGATAAGCCCAACGCTCTACTGCGATGTGATTCTGTTGTTTTTTCTGACACAGTACGGTGAGATTTAATTCATTTCAAAATAATATTATATAATTTTTCAGTGATATATGACAACGTGTGACATGAGCTAGTACTATATTAATCAAATAAATAAAAAAATACATATATTTCCGGTTTATAATTAAGAATAACTTAGTTCATTGCGATTTTTATGTTGCATTTTCACCGAAAATAACGAGGGATAATTTCGTTATACATAAATGCTGTTTCAGGGACAATTCCGTTATACCTAAATGTCAAATTAATTTGGTAATAAATGGGCGGCTTTTTTGTTCTAATTTAGATAAAAATTTTAAACATAAACAAAGATWTACCCTAATTACTAATTCAAAATTTRTCAATCTTCTTAAAATAAAAAATTAAATAATATATATATATATATATTTCAAATGTTCAAGCATGATGCAGGCTAAGTTGAGGTTTCATTTGGTGAATCTTAATAATGCACTCCATCATTAATTAAKCTACATCTCACTAGCTTTATTTTGATATTTAATTTTGATATTTAAATTTAACACACTTTGTTATTYTTAAAAAAATATCATTTTATTTTTAAAATTCAATGAATGTTTATATAATTAGTTTTTTTAATTGATGAAAKCGCTAATAATTCTAATTACCTTATTTCTTTGATTTAGTAAAAGAGTAAGATTATTTTTCCTAGTTTAAATTTAATCTTGTGATTAAATCCATGTCCTTTCTACATTAATATCTTAAATTTAATCTTGTGATTAAATCCATGTCYTTTCTACATTAATATCTTAAAGGAATAAAGTTGAGATTGGAATAATTTGATTTATTTTTTATTATAAATTTAATTAAAATTTTACCATATTCTAAGATTCTAAGATGTGAGYATGGTGTAATAATGTTCATACAAGTTTTACGTAACTCATAAAAAAAATTAATCAAAATTTTAAATCAAATTTATTATCTTTTGAATTGGAGAAATTTGAGACGGATGAAATTGTTGTTTTAATGGAAAAATGGATTTAGCACCTTCCAATACTCCTGTGCCGAGGACTGGAATTGGTTGATTGATAAATATGAAAAACAAATAAGTTATTGGTGCAATAGATCGCTGTCAATTGGAGGGCACTTAGTCATGATCAAGACAATATTAGAAAGCTAGCCAGATTATTGGTCGGCTATGGCAAATATTCCATCCTTGGTACTCCATAGAATTCGTCAAGTGGTTTTTAATTTTCTTTGGTCTGGGAAAAACAAAAAGAAGAGTTTTCACCTATGTAACTAGCACCTTATTGCTTGCCCAAAGAAGTATGGGGGATGGGGGTTGAGGAATCTATTCAGTTTCAATAGAGCTATGGCGGCGAACACCCTTTGGAGGGCATTGATGATGGAAGGATTATGGCATCGAATCTTAAAAGACAAATATTTCCCATATGTTTCGATGACACGCTGGCTCTGAACGGTTCCCGAGGATGGAGAAAAAGGATCACAGACTTGGAAGTATCTTCTCAAGTCCTTACATATTCTTCTCCATTGGCTTGTGTGGTGTTCAAGGTTGGGAGAATCCATTCTGATTGGTAAAGACTGTATTTTGGGGATGGGGGTCGCGGCTATCATGTCTGGATATCTGATTACTGCTCTAAATTAGAAAGGAGTGTTTTATTTATATCAAGCAAATAGAGTGCCACGTCCGTGAATGATCTGTTCCAACTGGATCACAAGTGTTGAATTGGATTTAGAGGGGCTTTTAGCAAGGGAATGGCAGGAATTTCGATGTGCTCTCATAAACACTGGGTTCAACTGTTGATGCGACCGAATGAACTAAAGTGGACGGGAGGTGATTCCTCTGGAATGATTTTAGTGAAAAATGTATATGAGGCTACTGAAAAAAAGAAACAAAATCTTGAGATTGGAGGTTGGAGGAAATCATTGTGGTCTTGGGACTATCCATTAAAACTAAAACTCTTTACCTGGCTGGCGGTTGAGAATACAATTCTCACTTGGGAGAATTTTCAAAATAAAGGTTTTATGGGACCGAGCTACTGTATTTTTTGTAAGCAGAACAGGGAAACATTGTTCCATTTGTTCGTTGAGTGTCCATTCACGCATGTAGTCTGGGAGAGAGTTTTTAAATCCATAAACAATTTGAGGGCATGGACTGGTAATTCCATATCAGAGTGTTTTAAAAACTGGAAATTGCACAATCCCTCCTACCCCACTCTACCAATTTTTATATGCTAGTATTTATGGTTGGAAAGGAACCTTGCAATCTTTGAAGATGGTTCTCCATCCGTTCAAAAGGTGGCTTTTCTATCTTTATTAGTCATGGGAAATTATAAATCACCAATTAAATCTCTCGCTATGAGGAGGGTCCCATCTAGGCCTGTGGTGGGTGGAACGGATGGTTGGTTTGATGGGGCTGCACATGCATCGAGACTAAACAATGGGGCAGGAGGGGTGTTACAGATCAACGAGCACATAATTTATAAATGGACTATTAACTGTGGTCCTGGTACTAATACCAGAGCAGAGTTGTTGGGAGCACGGGCTCTCCTTACTTTGGCTTCTCGGCTTGCTATTTTGGAGCTCATTGTTCAGGGGGATTCAAAGATTCTTATTGATTGGCTTCGGGGAAAGGGTCGCCTTTAGGTGGTCTCTTTGGAGTGCTGGAAGGACATACTTAAATGATCTTATAAATCTCTTCCACAATATTACTTTCCTGCATGTGTTCCGAGAAGAAAATTCAGAAGCAGATAGCCTATCAAAGAAGGCGCTTATTAAGGTTCTTGGGAAAATTGAATATTATCAATGTGAAGGGGACCATGAAGGTCCACGTATGTTTTTAGAACTTTTCTAAAAATTATTGATGGTTGATCAATTATTTTTTTAGGAGTCTAGTAGGGGGGTATTTTGTAGGCTATTGTTTTTTTGGGGCCCACTGATAGGTGCTATCTGTGATAGTTATATTTGAGGATCCTAACTCGGGTTGGGGTTTTATGTGGTATGTATGCTAGTGGTTTGGGATGTTTCTCCGGGCATTTTTTGGTACAGTTTATGGATGTATTGGGGCATTTTGATGATGATTATTTTTGTAATAGATTTGTTTATATCTTTTTTTTTTTGTAAGTAAGAAAGATGTATTAAGTATGGTGCCTGCTATGGCTGAACCAGGGTTCCAAAATTACAAAAAATAACCAGTTGTAGTTACTGGACCGCCCCAACAGAGGGGAAACCAGTCCAGTCAGCTTCCAAGTCCTCAGTCTAAGACAGTTGCAGAATATAAAACATGCAAAATCAAAGTAAAAGCCATCTAGCCTAGGATAGCAACAGAGTGCTAGACACCTGGCGAAAAGCCCAGCCACGCTGCGCCGAGGTCCTCTGCCCAGGTTTCTGTCGCAGGCTTGTTCGACTGATCGTCCTCCCTTTGCTCCTTGTGCTCCTCTCGTTCCGTGTGCTCAGGCGGACCGCTGTGCTCCGCTTCCTTCTGCCTCACTGCTGCTTGTCGCAGCATGTCATCTATCTCTGTGTCAATTTCCCCCCCTGGTGTAATTCCCGTAGGGTCTGTGGAGAGCCCCATTTGCATGGTCGAGAGGATCTGTAGAAAGGTTTCTACATTGTCCTCAGTGGCTTGGAACCGAAACTTGAGGTCCGCCACCTCTCTTCTGAGCTCGAAGACGAGGTCGTATAGGATGCCCAGTCTTTCGCTGAAATTGTCTCTGTCGGGGTGGGTCGATGGGTGGAGACGCAGACGTTTGGCTGCCCCGAAAGCCCGAGGTTCATTTCGCCAGGTACTCGAGGAGGCCGGGAAAGACATTGACGCGAAGAATTGCATCCGGGGGTCTACAGGACAGCGCGTAGTCATAGGCGAGCCGCTCGGGATGGTGGCCATGGCGCTCGGGAGCTTAGACTGCTTGGGAGTCGTGGTGTCCGAAGGTCTTCGCCGTTTAGTCTGTGCAGAAATTGGGGTGACGCTCGGGGACAGAATTGGCGGATGGGTAGAGGAGCCTGTAATCGGGGAGGTCGAAGACGAGAGGGAAGGTCGGCATGGCTTCCATGGGGAGCCCCGCTTGGGCTTCCCTCTGATGTGTTCCCTCATGGGTGCAGGTGGACGGTGTTTTGCGCGAGGAGCCAGGAGCCAGAACTGCAGGTAGCCGGTGGACCAAATTGCAGAGGAGGCCGAGGTGTGCTTGCGTCGTGAAGGGAGGAGCCCTTCCAAACGCGAGCAGGGAGGAATAACGAAAGCGACTAACCATGCCATGTTACAGATAGCTGGGAAGCGAAGGGTGGCGTAAATGCCCCTGACCTCGCCCATCCCATCCATTTTATGCGCGTTAAATTCTCAGGACAGCAGAGCCCTGCGGCACGGGGCGATCACGTGCCTGCGTGTGGGTCTGCAACGCGTCCGTTTCCATACTATGCCACGGGGAGTCCACTAGCACCCCATCCGGGGAGATTTGTTTATATCTTAATATGAATATAAAGTGATTTTTGTTTTGGAAAAAAATCTAATCACGCTGTGCAATGTTAACATTTAATATTTTCCATTTTATCAATCCAAAATGTTCGTTGCCAAATTCCAAAAAGAAGAAGCTAATATTCTCTTCTATTACTTTGACAACCTAAAAAATAACCAATCAAAACCTATTATACTTTGACAACCTAAAAAATAACTAATCAAAACCTATTATAATTTAGGGATTTGAAGTTAAATCAAGACTCTATATAAATTTTGCAATAAAAAAATTAAAAACTAAGGGATCGGTCCTATAATTTGAGGTTTTGTAGAAGTTTTTTATCCATCTAAAAATGTATTTTACAACAAGTTATAAATTTGGCACCTCAAATGCTCCATGCATAAAAATGATCAAATTGTAGATTTAACCTTGAATGGTTCTACCTCAAATGGTTTCGATAAACACTCATAATTTTTATATGTGGTGTAACTACTCCACACTATAATGCATCTGACATGGCGAGTGAATAGTGATGGCGACTTGGGCACCAACATAAGAAATGTTAAAATCTCAAAGCATTGAGTGTGATCATGGAGATTTTCAAAATAATAGGAATAAAGTCTATGAGAGTGAGTAGGGCACCCTCTCCACCCAAAATTGTATGGTCAAAATGAAATTTTCATATAAACGAAATTGAGAGTTTGAATGGACTCGATGATTAAGAACACTTGTTTCCTCCCAAAAGATCACAAGTTCAAATCCAAAGGGGTAGGGTGTGTACCCTTGGCTCCCAAACAAGAAGACCTTATACACCAGTTTGATTTCTAACTTGAGTGTGATCTTTTTTTTTTTTGTAAGTGAGTGTAAGAGCCCGTATTACTAAAGGAGGGTTATGATACAAAAAAGGGGGATTCCCTGGTCTGCCAAAAAAGAAACCAGGCCAGAGGTTCCCAAGTTGCGTTTTCTGAAATAAACGAAAGGTGTGACTGGACTGCCACCATGGGAAACCAGCCCAATAATACCATATCTAGTTTTTGAAAAGATAAACACAACATAAAAAAACAGAAGCTGAGACTAACACAAGACTGACCAGACTGACATGACAATGGACTAACCAGACACTAGTCCAGGACAATGATGTGTTTCTTTCCTTCATCCGCCTAGCCCTTGTTCTCCTCCTTCTGGGAGATCATGCGAGTCTTTTTGATATGTGTTGGCGCTCCTTTTCCGTCGGCTGGTGTGATGACCATGCGATGGACGTAGCGTAGGTAGAGGTGGAATTGAGAAGCCGACCGCTCCATATTGGTTTTCTATTCCTTCTCAACCTCAACTAGTAGTTTGGTAATGGTTTCCAGACTGCTGAGGCGACTCAAGATTTTGTTTAGCAATTTCTTGTGTTCCTTGTTGTCCTCTAGTCCGATGTCTTCCATTTTCGAGTTCACTTTTCCGGTCATCATCTTTGTTTACCACACCATCTCCATCGTTTTGTGGTAGAGGGTTTCCCTGGGCTGCATGGCTCCCGGGTCAATTACCCAGTCTGCTTCCTGAGTCAGAGCATCCCATGCTTTTCCCTTGCGTTTTTCTTTTATTTCCTTTTCCCACTGGGTAATGGTCGCCTTTCCTTTCGGTGCAACTAGAGTATGAAAGGTGCTCTCGACGCCTTTTGTCGCCTACTCCATCCTTGAAACTTGCCTTGGACTGTTCAAAGTTTCCTTCCCTGGGGGTTTCTTTTGCTGTGCATTCGCTTCATTCACACCATCTCGTCTGGCCTATGGTAGCTCCTTTGCTGGATTCTCAACTTGTTCCCGTCTACACAGGGGTTCCTCCTTTTCCTGCCCTTATGTATGTGGTAGCCCCTGCAGTTGCGCTCTTCCTGTTTGCATCTATTTCTGTAGTTTCTTCTCTTATTGAACTTTCCCCGCTGTGGTCTTGTCCTTCCAATCATGGTCTGCCCGTAGAGGTGAACCTTCCCGTCCTTTTTCCCCGTCACGGTACGTACGATCATGATGACTCGACCGTTATCCCTGTACGGGTCCTTGCCCCTGCTGGCTTGATATCCTACTGTGCTACTCCCCATACCTAGTCTTTGGCATAGTGTATCGATACTGGTCCGTGTCAATCCCTCTTGCCTTACGTCATTCGCTGCCTGTTGTTTTCCATCTATACTTTCCCACGGTCTTTCCCTGCAATTCTTACTGTTGACATGACCTTGTTGATGTACCCTCGCCTGTTATATAATCTGATCTTGTATTGTAATTGGTGGTCGAGTGTTGGGCAGTCATATCCTGTCTGGGTCCTTCATTCCTTTCGCTGGGCCTTTCGCTACCCTCCTCGATGTGACCTTCCTTGCTTAAGCTGCCGTCACGATCTTTTGTCGCTAGTTGGATGCAGTCTATTATGAATTGTCCTTCCAGGATGTTGATCCAGGTAATGTCTAGTTTCGGTCCTTCCTTGCTAACCCCCTCGTTGGTGATTCTGTCCACCAGGCCATTCGTTGACCTGCATACCCAACGCAACTCCACTGTGTTCACCATTTGCAGATGCTCCTAGATTTTTTGTAGGAAGTGTTCCAAGCGCCAATGTCTCTAAACCTTTCCCACTCTAGTGCCATTTTGGAGTCTCTTCACCGTGTTGATAACCAGGGTGGAGTCACCTTCCACGATAGTGTTTGTCATCCTTTCGCGACTTAGAATTTCGAGACCGAGCTCCAAGGCTCCAAATTCCGCCGCGTTGTTGGTTGAGTTTCCCATACTCCCAGCGTATAGCCGGATTATGTTACCACCACTATCTCTTATCACCCCTTCCATCCCTGTCATTCTTGAGCTTCCTTTTGTCGCCCTGTCAAAATTCAACTTGAGGAACCCTGCCGGAGGGGGTCTCCAGTTGCGCTCTCCTATTTGGAGTTACGGTGGCCGCCCTACCTGTGTGTTGTT
>WSFP011476979.1:0-16810 GCA_009831015.1 Picea engelmannii
ACCATTGGACTTAGCCATTCATATCACCTTTAGAATGAATGTGCTTTGGATTCTCTTCACCATTTCATCCTAGTTCCTCTTTTGTAAGAAGAGCTCAATATTTGGGGGTCCAAGAGCCCTCCCTTAGAGGAAGAGGGGACCCAAAGTCTCCCTTTCTTATTGGTTTTTTCTTTCCAATAATACAATCCTTTCCATTGGTGGCATGAGTCTTGTTTGTTCATTGTTCTTATGTTCTTATGCAACATAGTTTAAATTGTTTTTATCATTCTTAGTTTAATACTTTGTTTGTCTTTTATGTTGTATCTTTCTAACCCTTTCCTTTACTATTGTCTTGCCTAGCTAACCCAACAGGGCTTGTAAGCAACTCTATTTTGCTCATTTAGGTGACAAAAAAGGTGCAATAGATTGGCAAATCCACTGGGGAAAGGTATCAATTTCCTACCCCATTTGGGTTATTTCAGCTCTTCTTTCTATTTATTTAACTTGTAGGTACCATAACCGGCCCAAGCCAACCTACAGGAAGCCGAATTCAAAGCTGAGTTGAAGGAATTTCATGTGGAATTTTCGTCACAGTCGTGTGATAGGTGTGCGTGGGTTTATCAGCCCACATCCACGCATCGTGCGCACGTGTGCCAAAACCATTTTATTACTCAGCGTCTTCTGTGCACCTGCATCAATAAGTCTCTTTTAGTTTGCGCATTGACACTAAAAGTGCCTCTGTCTATTCTGAGACCCGCGCATCTGTGTAGAAAAATACACATTGTAAGATTTTTGTGAATTGTGGAGACCCCATAGCCTTCTTAAAATTGATCCCATGCCTATTGTAATATGCACCACTTACATTCCCTCTCCATATAAAGGGTTTAGTCAAACACATAGGAACTTAGGGGTTAAAATCATAACCTTTCCTCTTTTTTGTCATTTTTCCACATGGATCGCTTGCTTTGACTAAAGTTAAGTTGGAATCATTCTACATCACATATAAAACTTGCAATGGGACCAGAAATTAGATATCAATCGTTGAGTATGATCTTCTCTCATGCCCCAAATAGATCTTGAGAATCAAAAAGAGCTTGAAGGAAAATTGCATCTCCCTTAAAAAAGACAAAATATTTAGGAGAGGACAGAAGCCCCCTCGGGACTCCTCTTAGTTTGTTTTCTGAAACACATATTAAATATTGTAATGGGACCATACATGTCCACATGCTACAAAGATAGGATAGTGTTGAAATTTACTTTCTTAGATTAAATCACTAGGGAATTTTTAAGGTTTTGTAATGGGCCCATACATTCCCACATGTCCACAATCTAGGATAGTTTCAAAGATTTCTTAGATTAAATCACATTAGGGAGTTAAAGGAATAGTAAGGACCCACATGTCCACATGCTAGTTTCCTAGGGACTTCAATATTCCACAAGGTTGTACCAATGAAATTTAGTTAATTATGTAATCTAGACTTGTAAGGACTAAGCGAAGTCCACATGTAGCAAGGTGAAACCTAAATTATTAAAAATATTGTCACACTTTCACTTGATTCACACACAAAGTCACTACTCACTCAGTTTCATCTCGAAACATGGAGGTTAAAGTGAGTTTCCCCAAAAGGGATTCTGAAACACCCCACCCTTTTCTTGACGAAACTCTCCACTCCCACTTAATTTCAATGAGATTGGCTCACACCCCCAATCTCTCAAACAACCACACCTAAAACTTTTCTAAAAAAATCACTAGCATTTCCTCCACAGCAGGTGCCAAAAGAAATCTTTTAGTCTAGGTAGGATTTCGAGGATAGGCATCCAAATAAATCCTTATTATCTAGTTCTCACATATTTAAACAATAGAGGTTGTCAAATAGGGAACTTTAAATCCTCTAAGTCAATTTTTCCTACACCATAAGGCAGGGAGATACCCATGAAGGGTTGAAGGTCGAGGTCTGGTTGTTTTGTGCATTCACCCTTGAGGCACCCACCTCCTGGATGGGATCCAACCCATGAACCATTTATTAGGCCAAAAATCTAAATGTCACACTTTGACAAAGGTACCTAGTGACCAAGTTTTAGGGAATCTACCCAGGTGGCAACTGTGGGATGCAGTTGCACCTTGATCAGATTTTGTGTGGCTATTGAGAAACATCGCCAGTTCTTTCGAAATATGCACCCTCTACCCCTCATTATAACTGATTACTTGATCCTTCACTAGTACCTCTTCATGTGGCTTCATACCCCACTGTAGAGTGCTATTGGAAGGTCCATTTTTATTTGAGAGGAAGGACGTTACATATTTTAGGACACAACCATTTGTTTTCTTTATCAATTGATTTATGTATGATGTTCTTGTGATTACATACGATTGTGAGATATATTGTGAAGGTCCAAGTTATACAAAGTATCTTGTTCATTAATTTCTCTCRTCATCATTTGTACACATCCACCTTGCTAATCAGACATCATAGGGGAACCACAGAACCCCTGTCATTCYAGACACTTKCTAAATATCCCTCCCATTCTAGGGGGAGTTCCTAGTCTTGCCAACTCATCGGCCATACTTCCCCACACCCCTATGAGTGATATTGTATTGGGGTCATCTTTTCTTAGTTCCACTCTGCTTGGGTCCACTTCTCAAGGTCAAACAACCCCACTCTCATTTCCATGGAAGCAGGGGGGAAACTTCTTCTCAAGGGGGAAGTACAAACCCACCTAGTCCCCCTCAAGGGTGAGGTACACAAAAAAATCACACTATGGCTAGAATTAATCCTCTTCCACCACCTCAGATGCCATACTTGGCTTCCCTCAACATACCAAATCTGACTAAACTCACCAATGATCCTATATTGCATGACCCCACATGGCCTGCAATGCCTACCAAACTTCCTTCAGACATCCCCAAGTTTGAAGGAAAAGCGAGAGACGATCTTGCCAACCATATCATGGCCTTTCACTTATGGTTCTCTTCAAGCAACATCATAGACGATTCCGTCCGATTGAAGTTATTTGAACAGTTGAATAAGGCCAATCCAACTCATAAGAACAAAGGAATAAACCAAAACAATGACAATCCAGGACCAGGTGGGAATGACCCCCACAACCATGCCATTGGGGAAAAATAATACCAAGACCCCTAAGGGGGCACCAATAACAATATACCATGACAAGGGAAGAACAAAAATCTTCGAACTAACTTCCCTTTCACTATATGTGGTGAGTATGGACATTATACTCATCATTTTACCCAAATTATTGATCTCTAATGGATGAGGGCATCCATGAACTCACAAGGCCCTCCGACACCATCTTCCCCTCAGCAGGCCCCACAACATTATTTGCAACCACTGCCTCCAATTTTTTTTCAAAACACCATTCCATAACAAGGCGTGATGAACACCCAACAAGTGATCAACCCTACCCCACCACAAATGTGGAAATATCCAAACCCAGGTGCCACTCAACTTGCGAATTTAGTTGATCGTAGTGTCCTCCTCACTAGCGAAGAAATTCTTCTGCAAACCCACAACTGTCAATATGGTATTCCTCCCGACTCTACCCCAGCCACCTTAGAAACACTTTCAGCTACTATAGGAAAACCATTGATGATTCCACGTCTTAACACGGAACCCATTCCTCGCATACCATGTATTCTTTTACGACGGAATCTACATAAACCTCATTCTAGGGATGCTCATAATTATAGTCTGGTTGATGACTTAGCTCAGTATTCCGTAGCCATGTCTGTTTTGGAGGTCCTCCAAACCTATCCATCACAATGAAAATCCTTGCTTTCTGCCTTAGGGGCAGTCGACACAGTTGACACACAGTTGATCACATTTGATTGAGATAATGGAGAACCATGTCTTCTCGCTCATGTAGCCTTCTAGATACCAGTTAATATCTGGAACACCACAGTTTATCATTGAATCATTGATGAAGGTGCATCCACCTGCATCATGTCTAAACATGTATGGAAGAAAATTGGCTCCCCTGAGCTAGTACCCTCTACCATCACCCTTTGAGCTTATGAGGGTTGACCAACATCTTCCGCAGGGATTTGTCAAAATGTCCCCATAGAACTTGGGGGAAAAACCATCCTCATTGACATTGAAGTTATCCATGCCTAGCTTGATTACAATATCTTGTTCAGACGCAACTACATGTATGTTATGAAGGCGGTTTCCTCTTCTGTGTTTCATATGATGATGTTCCCCCATAATGGGAGGATTGTCACCATAAAACAACTTACACATTCTGAGCCTAACCATTCTGTCAACATCGATAACATCCTCCCCCTTGTTCATGTTAGCTTGAATGATTTTCCAGTTTCCAACACTGGCCTTGGATTATTCCAAGACCCATCCATGTTGGGCACTTATCAAGGAGTGCCATCATTCCTAAACCCATGTTTTTCAGCACAAGTGTGTGCAGTTTCCTCTAAAGGAATAGACATCAGACACAAGAATCATATCACTAAGTCCCCTCCCCATATCAAAGTTCCACCAGTTGAAGAAATACTACCTCAAGAGTTCCCTAAGAGTGCCACTACACCACTTATCGTAGATCTCCCCCCCCCCACCTCTAGGAGAAAATCTCGATTTGGGCAACAATTCCCCAGGCCATTACCCAAATTCCCTTTCTCTACCCCCAACCTGGAATCAAAGCATTCCAGGTAACGACAATGCTTACCCTTCCAAACATGGTACTTTCCATCCCTGTACGGTATCTACATCCACCCAGGATGGTTCCTCAACCATCCCTCCCTCTGTCACAGGGAATCTCGATGCAGATCCTAGTACTAAATCTGACCACACCACCCTCACCCCCAATCACCAACACCACTTCTATGGCTGGGGGTAGACGGAAGAAGAAAGATCCCATCGCTCCACTACCTCATCGATTTCAAATCCCTCGTCCCTTATGTGAAAGAAAAGGACACCCCACTAAAAAATGTCCTTCTCTTCCTGAGCTACACAGTTTTATCCATCTTCCTCAAGCACCCATTTTTCTTTCCACTGCAACAAGTATGTCCCACACTACTATGGATTCATCAACCACATGAAAACAAAATATGTGAACCAATTTTGCCTACGACATATGCGCAGAATATGGGTATTACACTCATCATTGCCCATATATACCATACGTCCACCACACATATTTTCCTGCACTTCCTCCAACACTCCATACCAATTCTCCTGTGAATGTAATTCATTATTCTTCTTCATCAATCCTTGAGAAAAGGGGAGGTACATGTCCTCCCACAAAAATACTGCCTGATCGCCCATAGTGTTAGTGCAACTGGGATGGCATTATGGGCCCATCACCCATATCTAAGCCCTTTTCCCCCATTTTCATTTTTTGGTACATGAGCCCATAAAATTCATTTTTTGAACCATTTTCGGCCACTTACACAGTCATTTTCCTCGGGTGAGCATTTTCACTTTTCCCTGGTAGAGCATCTCTCCATGACACACTCAGGTATGTATGCTTATGTTAAAAATTATCAAAGAACTGTTATATATTATTTATCTTCAGATATTTTTCACGTCATGTATTTTTTTTTCATGTGTGCAGGTACGTGATCATCATATATCAGAAATATTCATTCAGTTATATCCTCAACACTGGCATGTATTCATTGCCTCTGAATATCAAGATGCGTCTCCCAGTCACACCCTCTGATTTTTACCCCTAGGATCCCTATATCTATCTCTGTAGTACCGTCACCTCCACCTCATTTTGGTACTATCACCCGGTAGCACTCTCACCCACATGAGTTGTCCCATTCATTGTCCCCCCCAATAAATTTCACACTCATGCTATTCTCCCAATTTAGGGATGGGAGTCCCAATAATCTTACATCATTTCTCAAATCAGCCACATACTCCTTCTCCTCATTTTGCTAGCCTATCCAATGGACTCCTAGGGTACTTCCTCATGGTTTTATTTTGACTGCACTCCCATATCATCATTAAACATCCATTTAATCCACCATCAGTTTTCCCATCTGCAGATTTACCTCCATACATTTCCCTAATACATAAACCCGTGTATAGGGCCCCAACCCTCCACTTGTTTTCCAAACAACTTGTTCCATCCTCAGGCCAAGCCATCTTACACTGGGGCACCCATTTCTGTATCTGCATTATTGTCCCACCTTATTTTTTAATTCCTTTTGTAACTGTACAAAGCCATTGTTTTTAGCATTTTACATATCTTTTTGTCATCACCTTTATCGACCTTCTTCCTTTTTGGAAAACACAACCCATGTCGCCCTTGGTTGGGGCATTCTCTATCACCTACTCCTATTGACATCATCCATAAACCCTGAGTATCCCACAAGCCACCTACCTCTGCTCTCTGAGTTTGTTCACTTTGTCCCGCCTCTAGCACAACTTATCCCACATCTGGTTGTACCCCTGACACTCGACTTAGTTATATGGTTGCTTCTACTTATACTTCACATATATCCCCAAAAAAGGGTAGCCTTGAGTCTCACTGCATATTGACTTCATCCATGTACCTCATCAATTCCTAATCTCATCTAGTGGATTTCATGAAGCCCTTTGCCTCTTTCAATCATGTCTCCCTTTTCGTTGACATCAACACACTTTCCAAAAGGGTGACAGTATCTTGACTCTCATTACCTTTACAATCAGAAGTCTTGGATGGCACAGGGAGAGCCATCATTTCTCTCTATTTTCATTGACCCCCATAACATTCGACTTCAACACTTTCTCATGTTATAGTGGGTCTTACTTCGCGACTACTGTAGTTGTTTTTTTATTTGTTGAAGACCTCTAAAATTTGTTGGGCTATCAATGCCCGTGAAATCCTTGATACTTCCTATAGGTGTCATTACCTATTTTTTTAGAGTATTTTTCCCCATCAAAATTGTTCTATGCTCTTATCAACACGCCCTCCAGGGAACTGCAGTCATCTTCACCAACACACCACTTCAGTTATTGTCTTACACATTTTTTTAGTTACATGACACGAGCATTTTTTTAGAAACATTGATGAATTTCAGCTATACGTATGCTCCTAACCTCATCCATCAGGGGGGATTTTTTATCACTGAAATTTTTTCCACAAATGGTTATAGGAATCCAACATCTTCAAACAACTATTAGTTCACCCATGGACCAAAAATGACCAAAAAGGCATTTCCAAAAGGTCCAAAACTATACAACCAGTTATAAAAATAGCATGCACTAACGATATAAAGGAAGCGCATGCATGTGCGCCAGTCAAAAACGTTGGAAAAGTGCACATGTGCCCGATGCACAACTGTGGACACAAAAAGTAATGCACAACTTAGAATGACGCAATTATGATATTGGTCAGCCTCCTATGCACTTCTAGTCCAGCTTCCAAGTTGATTTGACATCCAATTCTCAGCTAAATCTGGCTGGATGGCTGGTCAAATACCTAAAGGTGCCCCAAATATCCCCTTCTTCACACTAAAAGCTAGTTGAATAATACCTCAAAGTTATGCTATAAAAAGAGGCCATGGGTGCACTGCATATTCAAAGAATTCATTTGTATCTTTATGCTACTGATATTCTCTTGGAGGATCCTCTTTCCTCATCAAGAGTATGCTAGCACTATTGCACTTAGCCATTCATATCACCTCTAGAATGAATGTGCTTTGGATTCTCTTCACCATTTCATCCTAGTTCCTCATTTGTAAGAAGAGCTCAATATTTGGGGCTCCAAGAGCCCTCCCTTGGAGGAAGAGGGGACCCAAAGTCTCCCTTTCTTCTTGGTGTTTTCTTTCCACTAATACAATATTTTCCATTGGTGGCATGAGTCTTATTTGTTCATTGTTCTTATGTTCTTATTCACCATAGTTTAAATTGTTTTTATAATTCTTATTTAATTCTTTGTTTGTCTTTTATGCAGTATCTTTCTAACCCTTTCCTTTACTGCTTTTGTAACACCCTGTTTCCCCCAGCTTGTAAATATAACTAGACCGGCCAAGAACTATGGAAAACTCATAAATGTGAATATGTGATGTAAATGGACCTTGAGGAAGAGGTCAATGAATGTGAATAACATTTTGAATTTATTGAAGGACAGTTGAGAGGCGATGTGCAGAAAAGAGACCACGATGGCAGTGGAAGGCACCTGAAAAGGTGGTGTTAAATTCCACCGAGAATTAATACTGTATTTGAACTCCACTAGATTGGAGAACCAAAAGAGGCTCGCTGGCCCCGAATTTAATGTCTCGCAGGCTGGTAGGTGGATGGCTTAATGAGGGATGGAATGATAAACCACCCATTCGTAGAGACGTCAAGCCTGATCAGCACGAGGGTAATCGGGCCACACACAACCTCGCAAGACGATAAGGCATGGGGTAGAATCTATTGCGAGGGTAGATGCGAGGGGAACTCTGGCATTACATAGAGTGAGTGATAGCAGAGAGGAAGGATTGCAACCTTCGATCCTGGTCACTGGAAAATAGAGAGACATTGTCTCACAACATCCTGGTCTCAGCTCGGGGGTGGCTAGTGGTAAATCCATTGGGAGTCGCTACGCCTACAGTTGGGTGGAAACGAGCACCCCTCTGAGCAGTTGCACTCACTTCTGGTGTTATTTCTGATAAGTGTTTTACATATCGCATCTTGAAATTCAGATACTGACATATATGCTCATAGAAATGTGAAATTATGAACGATTACAGTATTAGAATGTCTATGTAGAGTTTTGATAAGAAATAATAGATATATGCTTATCTAAAAAAGACCACGCATGGATTATGTTGATAAATGAATTTAATTATGCATGAGTTGAACCAAGTCAGACTTCTAGTCTGTCTTCGGGAATTTGTTTCCCCTTGTCTGTCTCCCGGAATGCCCCAGAATAGATCTCTTCATAGATATTTTCCATCCTTGGAAAGGTTTACCAAGGGCCTGGAAAAAGGACTTGAAGTGCAAGTCTTAACAACCCTGTATGAGGAGGAACGACCCTCTTAAAATACTGAAGTAGTAACGTAGGGATAAGTATCGATCGACGGATGATATCCCGTCGGAAGACCTATGGTCATCCACGACCGTTAGATTGACGAATGAAACAAGGGCATTACATACCTTGCCCCTTTTCCTCTATCTTCGTGAATAGTGAGGAAATCAGAATCATAGACCCCCACGGTCCATGACGACATATGGACCATTGATTTTTCCACACCCACGAAGTAGTGGAAGAGTGCATAAGGTGGGATAGATCTGAGCCGTTAGATCTTAGATAGAAAATCCCAAAAATCGTTGGATCTATTAGGATATGCATGAGGGTTAAACCCTCGTGAACAGGAGGTTGGAAGTCTCGACAAGAGGCATGGCCATCGGGATATCGACATTCATGAAATCGGGAGTCACGATGACATGAGATTGGGAATTTTCATAGCGGAAACTCTGAAATCACGAGACGCGATCAGGACCATCCATCTTAGGTGGACACATGGCGGCAATCGAAACATGCGGGAAAGGTCCTGAAAGGAAATTCACCCATCGGGAAATTGGGAATCTCGTGGACAAGAAGCCCATACACTTCGGAATTCTGATGTCTGGAATCCCAACAAAGTGAAAAGCGTCCATTGTAGGGCCAACTATCATTATATCGACATATCAGGATTTGGCAGATCGCGAATCCTAAGGACAGGTACATTTCGGCAGTGGGAAGTACGAAAAACTAACATCAGATAAGGCTGCGGTCTTGTGAGATAGTGGTCACGTGGGCCAGGAGTTTAGCTCAGAAGAACCCCATGAGCCAATTGGAAGGTTCATTCTGGAGTACACTCCGGGTTGGAAAGTTCATTCTGGGGTTCTTCTTCATTGGTGAATTGGCTCATCGGGGGTTTGGCTCATCCAAAATGAACTTTCCAACACGGAGTGTACTCCAACATAAATTTCCATCATCAGACGAAAATAAAACTTCTGGACCTATACCAGTAAAGACTAATAACCCAAAGAGAGAACCTCTGAAATGTTGGGGCTGCGGAGAAGAGCATCTCTTGAGAGACTGTCCACACCAACAAGAGAATAGTCAAAAAGTTTATAACATTCAGGAAGTGACCACAGTCAATGAAGTGGCAAGGAGTGTGTCACAGATTTATGCAGGCTTGGATAATAACCAAGATAACCACCATGCTTCAGTGGTGGAAATAGAAGGTATGATTTTCAACCATCTGGTGTCTGTTTTGATTGACCCTGGTTCAAATTTGAGTTATATATCCCCTAAAGCTGTTGATAAGTGTAAGCTACAACCATGAAAACAAACTAAGCCATGGTTGGTACTGTTAGCCACTAGCACCAAAAGAAAGGTGGTAGAGATCATACCAACCTGTCAGTTAATGTTGGGTGAATTCTCCACCCAATCAACCCTTAATGTATTACCCCTGGGATCATATAATTTGTTGATTGGTATGGACTGGTTGGCCACCCATAAAGCCAAATTGGACTATTACCATAAAACTGTAGAATGTGTGAGCAAAGAAGGAAAAAGGATAACCCTTCAAGGGATCTAAAAACCGGTCTCGGCGAGACAAATATCATCCCTGCAAATGAGAAAGTATTGCCGAAAAGGATGTCCCTTGTATCCAATACAGGTGTTGAAAACAATCGAAAGTGCTAAACCAAGCCCTGATGATCACCCCATCCTAAGAGAATATAGAGATGTGTTCCCGGAAGAGGTACCAGGTCTACCTCCGAGAAGAGACATTGACTTCTCGATAGAGCTCACACCAGGAGCGATGCCGGTGTCTAAGACACCCTACTGGATGAGCACACCTGAGTTAGTTGAACTCAAATTGCAATTGAAAGAAATGATGGATAAAGGTTATATTCGACCCAACGTGTCCCCGTGGGGAGCACCAGTCCTGTTTGTGAAAAAGAAGGATGGCACCCTTAGACTATGTGTCGATTATAGACAACTCAATAAAGTAACCATAAAGAACAAGTACCCCTTACCCAGGATCGATGATCTATTTGATCAGTTGGGAGGAGCGTCTATCTTCTCAATGATTGACTTGAGGTCAGGATACCATCAAGTCTGAATCAAGGGCGAAGACATCCATAAAACTGCTTTCCCGACATGGTATGGTCATTATGAGTTTGTGGTAGTGTCATTTGGGTTAACCAATGCCCCTGCCACTTTCATGTGCTTAATGAACAATGTACTCAGTAAATTTTTAGATAAATTTGTACTAGTTTTCATTGATGACATATTAATCTACTCTAAGAATAGAGAATAACATGAAGAGAATCTTAGACTTGTGCTTCAAGTGCTAAGAGAGCATCAACTCTATGCTAAATTCAACAAATGTGACTTCTTTCATAATCAAATACATTACTTGGGACATGTTCTATCCGAGGAAGGGGTAGTAGTAGATCTTGACAAGATCAGGTCTATCATGGAATGGCCTACCCCAAAGTATGTCTCAGACATCAGATCCTTTATGGGATTAGTGGGATACTATAGGAGATTTATAAAAGGATTCTCCAAGATTGGTTGTCCAATCACTGCCCTCCAGAAGAAGGGGACAAAATTCCTGTGGACACAACAATGTGAAGAAAGATTTCAAACCTTGAAACATCTACTAACCCATGCACCCGTGTTGAAAATCATTGACCTATAAGTTGACTTCCTTGTGTGCACATATGCTTGTAAGGAAGGGCTCGGAGGAGTCCTTATGAAGGAAGGAAAGGTGATCTCCTATGAATCCCAAAAATTGAATGAACATGAGGTCAACTATGTGACTCATGATCTAGAACTGGCTGCCATAGTGCACTCCTTAAAAATGTGGAGGCATTACCTCTTGGGAATAAAATTTGTACTTACGACAGATCACTGTGGATTGTGATATTTTTTTGACCAACCCAAGCTCAATGCTATACAAGCCAGATGGATGGCCCTCCTTAGTGAATTTGATTTTGAAATCAAACACATCAAAGGGAAGGAAAATAGGGTGGCTGATGCCCTTAGTAGAAGCATGAAAATGATTCACCTGGCAGAAGTGAGTACCTACAAGATAGATGTCAAGAATAGAGTTAGAAAGGCACAAGGAACATATTCCTTTGCTCAGAATATGACCCTATACCTACAACAAGAACAGGTTGGAGAAAAATATGAAGGAGGTACGCTGAATTTCCAAGAACCCGCTGGAGATGACTAAAGGAGGTATTCTCACCTACAGAGATAGAATGTACATTCCAAATCGTGACGACTTGAAGAGGTTCATCATGGATGAACTACATAAAAGACCTTACAATGGTCACCCAGGATACCAGAAAATGATCACTGCCACCTAGAAACAATTTTATTGGCCTGGATTGAATAAAGACATAGCCAAATATTTGGCCCAATGCATAGAATGCCAACAGGTTAAATCATAACATCGACACCCAGCAGGACTATTAAACCCTTTACCCATCCCAGAATGGAAATGGGAAACCATCTCCATGGATTTTATCACTGGATTGCCAACTTCAACCAAACAAAATGACGCCATTATGGTAGTGGTGGATAAAATGAGTAAGTTTGCTCATTTCATCCCCGTTAAATCAACATGTAAGGTGATAGATATTTCCCAGATATTCATGAAAGAGATATTCCAACTGCACGACATGCCGAGAGAGATAATATCTAACAGAGACACAAAATTTACTTCGAATTTTTGGAAATCACTGATGGCTGGATTGGATACCAAATTGTTGTTCAGCACCACCTATCACCCTCAAATTGATGGACAGACAGAAAGAGTGAATCGGATATTAGAGGATATGTTAAGGATGCATGTAATGCATCAACCCAGGAAATGGGAAGACTACCTGCCATTGGTAGAATTTTCCTACAACAACGGCTACCAAGAATCCTTAAAGATGAGTCCCTTCAAGGTCCTCTATGGTAGAAAGTGTAATACTCTAGTCAGTTGGAGTAATCCTTTAAATAGGATTTCTTTTGGACCCGACATGTTGAAATAAATGGAACAACAAGTGACTCAGATGAAAAAAAATATGAAGGTCGCCCAGAACCGACAGAAAAGTTATGTTGATCAAAAGAGAACTCCAAGAGAGTTCAAAATGGGAGACCATGTATATCTCATAATTAAGCCCAAAAGGAGTTCCCTCAAAATAGGATCCTGTGCCAAGTTGGCACCCCAGTATTGTGGACCCTTTGAGGTTCTAGATAGAGTGGGACCTGTAGCCTATCAGCTAGCACTTCCTCCCACAGTAAAAGCACATAATGTTTTCCATGTTTCATTATTGAAGAAATATGTACATGATGCTAATCATATAATTGACTGGTCTATGATCTAGGTGGAAATGGAGGGATAATTTCTACCAGAACCCCAATGCATATTGGACAGAAAGGAAACCCCACTCCGGAACTGAACCATTTCACAGGTTAAGGTGCAGTGAAAGCATTTTGGCCTAGATGAGGCTACATGGGAAATGGAGGATGCCATGAGACAGGCATATCCTATTTTGTTTACTTCTGTAAATACCATTCATGTTAGTAGATAAGAACATCGAGGACGATGTTCCTTTTAAGGGGGAGGGAATTGTAACACCCTGTTTCCCCCAGCTTGTAAATATAACTGGACTGGACAAGAACTATGGAAAACTCATAAATGTGAATATGTGATGTAAATGGACCTTGAGGAAGAGTTCAATGAATGTGAATAACATTTTGAATTTATTGAAGGACTACTGAGAGGGGATGTGCAGAAAATAGACCACGATGGTGGTGGAAGGCACCTGAAAAGGTGGCGTTAACTTCCACTGAGAATTAATACCATATTTGGACTCCACTGGCCTAGAGAACCAAAAGGGGCTCGTTGGCCCCGAATTTAATGTCTCACAGGCTGGTAGGCGGATGGATTAGTGAGGGATGGGATGATAAACTGCCCATCCATAGAGCCGTCAGGCCTGATCAACGCGAGGGTAATTGTGCAACACACAATCTCGCAAGAGGATAAGGCGTGGGGTTGAAGCGATTGCAAGGGAAGAGACGAAGGGAACTCTGGAATTACGCAGAGTGAGTGATATGGAATTACACAGAGTAAGTGATAGCAGAGAGGAAGGATTGCAACCTTCGCTCCTGGTCACTGGCAAACAGAGAGACGTAGTCTCACAACATCATGGTCTCAGCTCGGGGGTGGCTAGTAGTAAATTCACTGGGAGTCACTACGCCTATGGTTGGGTGGAAACGAGCACCCCTCTCGGTAGTTGCACTCACTTTTGGTGTTATTTCTGATAAGTGTTTTACATATTGCATCTTGAAATTTAGATACTGACATATATGCTCATAGAACTGTGAAATTGTGAACGATTATAGTATTAGAATGTCTGTGTAGAGTTTTGATAAGAAATAATAGATATATTCTTATAACAAAAATACCACGCATGGATTATGTTGATAAATGAATTTAATTATGCATGAGTTTAACCAAGTCAGACTTCCAGTCCATCCTCGGGAATTTGTTTCCCCTTGTCTGTCTCCCTGAATGCCCCGGAATAGATCTCTTCACAGAGAGTTTCCCTCCTTGGAAAGGTTTACCAAGGGCATGGAAAAAGGACTTGAAGTGAAAGTCTTAACAACCCTGTACGAGGAGGAACAACCTTTTTAAAATACCGAAGTAGCATCATAGGGATAAGTATCGATTGACGGACGAGACCCCATCGGAAGACCTATGGTCATCCATGACTGTTAGATTGACGAATGAAACAAGGGCGTTACATACCTTGCCCCTTTTCCTCTATCTTCATGAATATCAAGGAAATCGGTATCGTAGACCCCCACGGTCCATGAGGAAATCTAGACCATTGATTTTTCCACACCCAAGAAGTAGTGGAAGAGTGCACAAGGTGGGACAGATCTGAGCCGTTAGATCTTATCTAGAAAATCCCGACAGCCGTTGGATCTGTTAAGAGATGCATGAGGGTTAAACCATAATGAACAGGAGGTTGGAAGTCCCAACGAGAGGCATGGCCATCGGGATATCGACATTCATGAAATCGAGAGTCATGATGACATGAGATTGGGAATTTTCATAGAGGAAACTCCGAAATCGTGAGAAGCGATCAGGACCGTCCATCTTAGGAGGATGCATGGAGACAATCGAAACATGCAGAAAAGGTCCCGAAAGGAGTGTCACCCATTGGGAAATCGGGAATCCTATGGACAAGAATCCCATACACTTCGGAATTCCGATGTCCGGAATCCTGACAAAGTGAAAAGCGTCCATTGTAGGGCCAGCGGTCATTATATCGGCATAACAGGATTTGGCAGATCGCGAATCCTGAGGATGAGTACATTTCGGCAGTGGAAAGTCTGAAAACCCGACATCAGATAAGGCTGCGGTCTTGTGAGACAGTGGTCACATGGGCCAGGGGTTTATCCAGGAGGGATAACATGTAAGGGACCATATCGGTGAATTGGCTCATCGGGAATCACGGAGTCGATATTCCTGTTGACAAGAGCTCAGGATTTCCCAAGGTGGAAACCCCAAAGTAGATCTGAGTCATCCATTTGATGGATGCCACGTGTCGAGAGATTAACTGCATCGAGAAACTAGGGATCGAGGATTCAGGGGTCCCGTGATCGATATTCCAGATTCTCGTGATGATAAACCCTGATGCACGAACAAGATCCTAGGGTCTATAATGACCGTTTGATTTAATAAAGAGACGCGGGCATTAATGCCACGACCCCCTTCCTTTTTCTCTTGCAAAATATGAAGGAATCGGGACCATAGACCCCATGGTCCACGTAAGTGCCTGGACCATCCATCTATAGAGCACACGTGGTTGTTGGTAAGCGCTTCGACGTTTTGACACCCGGAAAACAAAAGGGCAAAGAAACCTTGTCTTCACGAGTTACAAAATTCTTATCACCGAAGCCTCGAAATGGAGTGAGGTGTGATTAATATTGAGAAAATCTAGGATTTAATCATGTCCATTTATCATCCCAAAAAGACCATGACCGTCGATCTTGGTTGAGGGTCACCGCCGTCCATCAAAGGGGCACATGGATTCTGGTTGACGTTTCGGCGTTTCGACATCCAGAGAACCAAAAGTCAAGAAAACCTTTCCCTCACGAGTCACGAAGTCCTGATACCTGAAATCTCGTTGACTTTTGGATCCACGCTCCTAAGAGCCATCGAACTCTTACACGACTTTCCATATCGAAAGTCGGAGATTTGAATGACGAAGAGTTTTGGAGTCGTTGCACTTCGAACTCCCGAGTACCGAAACCCTGAAAGGATCCATGCCATTGGATTAGGGGAGGATTACGGCCATCGATCTCCCTTTGGAGGGAAACTTTGGAGACCTCAGAATTTTCAGGGATTTGAATGGAGAAAGGTAGAAGTCGTGTATCATGATTCCCCGAATCGCGAAAATCCGATAAGGTCTTGGATGGATTAAATGCGTGGACACTGTATAGGGTCACGTAGAGAAGACCCCAAGAGAGAAAATTTCCCCTCACTAGCCCCATCGGGGTTGGGCATTTCGCTGTTTCAAGCTTCGGGGATTCTCATTGTTGAGAAATCAATGAAATTTTTTTATTTGCGTAGTGGGTGTGTGACAACTTTCTTGCCTAGCTAACCCAACTGGGCTTGTAAGAACCTCTATTTTAGTCATTTAGGTGACAAAAGAGGCACAATAGTGAGGGAGAGAGAGGAAGGGTGTGAGAGGGAGAGAGAGATTTATGGAGAGAGAGAGTAATTTAGGTGGAGAGAGAGAGAGAGAGGGAAAGAGAATAAATATAGGGAGGGAGGGAAGGAGAGTGATAGGATGGGGGGAGGGTGGGATTGATGTAG
>ML879454.1:0-16810 GCA_009831015.1 Picea engelmannii
TAATGTCAAAAATTATTATGGAAGAGCTAGGATTATCATGTACTAATGAATATTCTAGAAGCATGCTCTCATATAACAGTCTACAACAGTCGACTATAGGTGAAATCAAAGACATGACTTTGGTTCTATGCACACATCCTGAAATAAGGATAAGCCTCAACATCTAGGTAATTGACATGCCAGTAGGAAGAGACTAGCAAGCCTTGACAGGTGGATATCTTTCTCTTGACAAAACATACTTATCCGTTCCTCGGAATGGAAATAATATCATAGTCCTGAGGGAAGGAAGAATCTCACCATACATAGAGAGTATTCCACAACCTAACATAAACTATGTCGAGGAAGACTTAGGAGTGTACTCCATCTTTGCGGATGAGAGTGACACTTCCCTGGAACAAATTGACCTAGAGGATGGTATGTGGAACATGCACTTCGATGGCTCGTGCTCCAATGAAGGTAATGGAGCTGGAATTATCTTATACTCACCTATAGGTAAAATTCACAAATTTTCTTATAGGTTAGAATTTGCTTGCACGAATAACATTACCGAGTTTCAAGCATTATTTCTAGGCATTGAAAATGATTATAATTTAGGTTGTGGACACCTTACAATTTTTGGGGACTTTGAACTTGTTGTGAACCTTGTACGTAAAATATACTCTCCTAACAACAAGTTGATGAAACGATACACCCAAGCTATTTGGATGCTTATCTCGAAATTATTATCATTTAACATCACTCATGTTAAAAGGGAAATTAATTCAATGGATGACAGGCTAGTTGTGTTTGCAACATCTCCTACTCGACAACTTTTGCCTCAAAGACCTGATGGTACTTTTCAATATTCATATCGTCCTCATATTCCTGAAAATTTAGAGTCATGGCAGGTCTTCCCTAGTGATGAAGGTAGCTATGCTTTCATACAAAATGGACCATTTAAGCCCAAGGAGATTATATCCATGGAAAACAGCAAAATTCCAAAAGGCTTGACTCCTCTAGAAAGTTCATTTTCATCGAGTGATGTAGGCAAAAAAGAAATTCATAAAGAAGAGGAGTAAAAAAGGAAAGTGGGTGAAACCATTTCCTTAAACATTGGAACAACTGATTCCCCCAAGAATGTTAAGATAGGTGCCCAATGTACTGATGAAGAAAATCTGAAATTCACTAATTTACTTTGTGAATTTCAAGATGTTTTTGCTTGGTCATATGAGGATCTTCGTGGTTTTGATCCTGCTCTCATACAACATGTCATTCTTATCAAGGAAGGGTTAAAACCAGTTAGGCAAAAAAAAAGACCCATTAACCCCGCACTTGAAGCTACTATTAAGGAGTTGGATTTTTTTTTGAAAGCTGGTATAATTTTCCCTGTTAAGTATTCAGACTGGGCTTCCAATTTGGTCCCCGTTCGAAAAAAAAATGGTCAGATCTGTCTGTGTGTTGATTTTTGCGCATTAAATAGAGTGAGCGTAAAATACCATTTTCCTCTCCCTAACATGTAAATGATTTTGCAACAAGTTGCAGGGTGACTAATGATGTCCTTACTTGATGGTTTCTCTGGTTATAATCAGATCAAGGTAAAAAGGACTGATAGGTACAAAACCACTTTCACTACACGTTGGGGCACATTTTATTATGAATGCATGCCTTTTGGATTATCTAATGCAGGTGCCACTTTACAAAGAGCTATGCAGATAGATTTTGACGATCTGATCGGTAAGATTATCTAGGTTTATCTTGATGACTTGACTGTTTATTCAAAAAATTGGTTGGATCATTTTGGTCATCTAAGAAAAGTTCTCATGCAGTGCAGAAAGTTCAGTATTTCTTTAAATCCTTCTAAATCTATCTTTGGCGTTACCAAGGGAAAGATCCTTGGACATGTTGTTGTTGATTCAAGAATAAACATAGATCCCAAAAGGATCGTTGCTATTCTGAGCCTTCTTGCCCCTGCTTCCAAAAAGGAGGTTCAAGCCTTTATGGGCATTATCAACTTTATCCGTAGATTTGTTCTTGATTTTTCTTTAATGGTGAAACCAATTCATAATATTCTAAAGCAAGATCACTCATTTTCTTGGAATGAAGACATCGGAAATGATTTCGTAAGGATTAAGAAAGCAACCAGTTCCGCATTGGTTTTGGCGAAACTAGACTTTGAGAAAGATTTTATCGTATACACTGATGCCATTAAGGAAGCAATTTATGTTATTCTCTTACAATGCAATGACCAGAATAACGAAAAACCAGTAGCTTACATGAGTCAAATCTTATCAGATGATGGATTCAAGTATTCTTATATTGAAAAGCATGCTTTTTCTATGGTTAAAGTTGTGGAGAAATTTCGCCACTTTATTCTAGGCAAGCACACACAGGTAAAACTCCCTTTTCTTGCTGTCAAGTTTTTGCTTTCGTAGACTTATCTTTCAGGGAAGATTTCACATTGGATTGCTAAGATCCAGGAGCATGACTTAACCATCATGACTTCGAAAAAATTTAAGGGACGAGACTTAGCCCTTCACTTGGATCAACATGCTGAAGTAAGTGAAGAAATTGACAAACAAGATAATCCTCTTTCAACACTATTTTACATTGATAGTCAAACCCTTCCCATAACTGAACATCCATGGTATAAAAATCTGGTGTATTACTTGCAATATCAGAAATGCCCAGATAACTTAGATACTCATCAAAGGATAAGGCTCCATTTTGAATCTTCCAGATATATTATTTTAGGAGACTTTTTGTTCAGAAGATCTGCCGATGGAATATTACTTCGATGTGTAAATAATGAGGAAGCAGATAAATTGTTACATGAAACTCATGGATCTTTAGATTCTATTATTCATGTAGGTGGTCACTTTTCTGTGAAAACAACTACTTTTAAAATCATCATAAAAGTTTATTATTGGCCCTCAATTTTTCAAGATTCTTATAACTTTTCAAGATCTTGTGACAAGTGCCAAAAATTCACTGGGGAAGAACGTCTTTCTACCATGCCTTTGCAACATGTCCTCCCTGATTTTCCTTTTTCGAAATGGGGTCTGGAATTTATCGGTCCTATTAACCCTCCATCTTCAACAGGGCATGTTTTTATCTTGACAACCACATATTATTTCACTAAATGGACTGAAGTTGTCCCACTTAAAAAATCATAGGCTGAACATGTTATTTCTTTCCTTGAAACTAATATTTTCTCCAGATTTGGCATTCCTTTAGAAATTACTACAGACAACGATCCCACTTTCATCTCCACTAAGATGACTCGGTTTCTAGCTAAGATGGGAGTCAAACATTTCACCTCATCAACTTATTACCCTCAAGGAAATGGGCAAGCCGAGTCTACTAATAAAAATATGGTTAGGATCATCAAGAGGCTCATTGAAGATAAGCCTCGTCAATGGCACACCCTCCTCAGTTACACCCTTTGGGCAGATCACACTACTACCAAGGTAATCACAAGTTGCACTCCTTTCCAGCTTGTTTATGGTCAAGAAGCTATTTTTCCTACTGAATTGAAACTTTCTTCTCTACAACCAATGCTATAGATCGAAGAATTAAATTCTTCTAATGTCCCTCCAAGGATAAATGCACTGTTAGCTTTAGAGGAACAAATAATGTTTTCCTTGGAAAACATAAAGAGACGACAACAAACCGTGAAAAATATTTCAACAAAAGTGCAAAAGTTGTCAGGTTTAAAGTAAACAAGAAAGTCTTTCTTTGGGATTCAACCGATGCTGACAAAGAAAGACATTTGAAGTTTCAAAATATATGGCTGGGTCCTGGGTGCAAATTCTTATCTTCTAAAGGACTTGGAAGAGCGATTATTTTCCTATAGTACCAACAGTTCCCACTTGAGACAATATGCGGAACTAGTTTGAAGGTTGAACGCTGCATGAAATTCACTGTTGTATTATAGTTTTTTGTTTCACCGTTTTGATTTTGCCTTGATTTTTATTTTTATTTTTATTTTTTATTTTATTTATTTATTTATTTTTATTTTTTTCTGTTGTTTCGTTTCCACTGTTTTTCTTTTATTGTTTTCCTTTTTGTTTATCAGAAATAAACTTTGGATTAATTTCACCACAACGATGCTGGTATGTAAGTATTGTTGATCAATAACAATCAAGTTACACAACTGTAATGATGTCCCCCTTGTAGACATCAATGGAATTGATTTCTGCTTCCAATACTGATGTTAGATAGATATTGGATTTTCATCCCTACTTTATGCTTTCCCTTTCTTCCCTCCACCCTGAGATTCAAGAAGAGCATGCTAGAATTTTTTCTCCTTAAAACAATAAACAGTTTCACTATGAACAATCAAATGTTATGCATACAGGAACAAACCCCTCATACATAACACTTTTCATGAGCTATTCCAAAAGTCTGGGATCATTTTTTCCCTTAAACCACCTCACTCCCTCGTTGCATAATCACTTTGGTAAATAATTCTTTGATCTAAGGCTCACCTGGTTTGCAAAACCAGAAATTCTGAGTTCATAATCTGTTGGAAACATATTTCCCTGTGGAGTCACCAGTTTGTTGACGCTTAAACGCGCAACGATGAATACTATGCTCACAAATGATTGCAAGATTTATTATTTATCTATATTAATAATATACTAGTAGGTGGGACCCCCTTGTTATACTCATGGAAATATGGTGGATAAGCAACGCTTATATTTTTTTTGCCTATGTGATGGTAGCAACACGGTTCTCTACAGTTCATTTGTTTCAGATCATGGTTTAAAATGTTTATGGTAATATGTGGTGGTTGGATGATTAAAACATGGAGCGAAGTGGTTTGGATGATCTCTCATAAAATATGATAATGCTACCCTTTTGAATGAAAGAATTATACTCCAAGTTTTAATGTTGTGTATTGTTCATGGCGAAGGTTGGGTGATATTGACCCTTGCTACTATGGTTATGCGCATTGTTTGAGTTTCATAGTGGGTTGTGTTCCTAGCACAATGTGTTTTGAAGGAATTTGATCTTGGCAAGGGGTGGTGCACTTTGGACTATCGTTCACTTTGCAAAAGTAATATGGCAATTTTGGGTTTTTGGTTGATTAATGGTTTGAATGTAGTGTTATGGTGAGTTGGCTAGTGGGCTTGGCTCGTACTAAAAATTGAATGAATATTTGAAGGGAGAAGCGACGTGCAGTAAATTCATGTCACTCAAACTCCCCTCGAGCATGTCACCCTAGTCATTCTTGCATTTTTGTCTCTGGTAGTTGTTGCTACTCAGCCTTGCCCGATCGTGGAGGAAGTATACAATCATGTTTTTTCTCTTCGCGCAGACTTTTACAGGTATGGGTTTTCTTACTTTTCCATCCATGAGAGTTACTTTTCCTTTGAATCAAATGTTGGATTTGGTTTCTCTTGGTCTTTGTGATTCTCAAGCTGTTATAATGTTTTGGAAATGTGTGTTATGGTTGCATATTTAGTTTTTCCGTGGTGGTCATTTTAGGACTGTTGGATCTTAAAGGTTGGTCACATGGTCCTTGCTATGTGTAATCATTCACATGGAATTGTTAATTAAAGGTTGCAGTGAAGCTTTCTTTGCCATGGTTTTGTTTTCGAGTTTAGCCCCTTTGTTGAAATTGGTTATCGGAGTTTGCCTAAACTCTAGGCTTTGCAAATACCCCACCTATGTATTGACATTACTGGTCTCTGTGACTAAGTATACCCACGCCATGTTCGACTCTGTGGGTTTTTATGTGAACTATAATGGAAGATTGGAGCATTTTGTGCCCTGTCTTGGAAAAAGCCTCAGTTGTTGGCTTGCTTGCTATGACCTCACCGTCACCATTTCCTGGTAAAATTTATACAGTATGATGACATTTCTACCCAGAAGTTGATGAGAGAACTATTCGTGCTTTTTGGTTGGGCACATGTTTATATTTGGTTGCTCATTATGCATTGTTGTTAAAAAGGGTCAACTTCAATTGTTTTTCTTTTGGAAGTTGCAGTCTATTGTTTGAAACCCATACAGCCAAGAGAAATATTTCATGTTATTGTTTCTGTGATCAATTATGATAGGGCACCTACATAATGAGTTGTCTATGCCATTCAACTGCCAAAATATCTAGTCGAACCTCTTGTTGTCTCTTCCACTTACTATCTTAAACCATGAACATTACATTGAGATCGTATTTACTCCAATTTGAAGTTGATGGGAGCACTGTGCTTGCTCGGTTACTTGGGCATGATTTTGTTTGGTCCCTTGCTTGGTAATTTTGGGAGAGATCTATACCCACCCATTCATTTGAAGCTTGTGTTCAAAATATTGAATGTTATTTTTAGTTCAATCATTATGTTGATTGTATAAAAGGGACACCTGCGTTCGAAATGTTTGAGGCCCGAATAAGAGTAATAACGTCCAAAATAATTGCATTGAAAAGTGGTTAAATAAATGATGGATATGAGTTCTTTGTAAACACTATACGTGCCCCTGTTGGATTTACAGGATTCTTATTGGAGTTAATGTTATGGTCAATGCTCAAAGGCTATTGTTTTTTCTTATAGTGATTATGATGTTGTTCGTTATGACTGCCATATAATGATAATGTGGATACAATGGTTACTGTGATAAATAATTATGGGCATACAGATTATTGTGTAAATAATTCGAAAGCCAACAAGAAAATTTGTTAAAGAAGATACCAATTTGGTTGTTGTTTTGGAAAATGAATACTTGTTAAACTTTGAAAGTCTGGACATAGATATGTTTTGATTGCGTTTAAGGTAGCATGTTTTGATTTGTTTCACTTGAAAAATATCCATATTGATTCCCTATTATTCTACCATTTTTCTCTAATTACATTCCCCTCACAATCTCGATTTCACTTATTGCATCCCTGTTCCGTGATATAAAAATAAAAGTCTACGTAGAAGTGACAAAAGGGATAACATAGCAAGGGTTGGTGACTGATATTTTGATATTTTTATACACAGTTAAATTTTTTGGTTAATTGATGAACAATATTCGTATATGCATTCCCTATCATTCTACCATTTTTCGCTAACTACACTCCTTCCATATTTCCCATGAACCTTATCACCCCCTGTTCACATGGAAATTAATGAATGGTTTGTTATGGATGGATTTGCATGTATCTCGTGTCAATTTTTGAGCCAATTTTTGATTCATGTAAGCAGAGTGTCATGTATAGTTTATTAAGAGCTTCATTACTGATGAACTACTACTACAGGATAATAATTTTCAGTAGAGGCATCAATGGCCGAAATAACAAAGGCAGGGGAAATTGGAATTGAGGCCATATGAAGCCTAGATTTTCCATTCATTTTGACATTGATCCCCAATAATTGAACTAGTTGTTCCAAGATGGGTTCTTTAATTGGGTTGGCCATCGAATAATGCACCCTCGACCATAAAGACCCCATTTCCAACCTCCTCAGAATATCCCTAGAATTCTCGTTCCTCCACATGTGTCTTTGCAGCCTGAAGTCCCTGCAAATGATGGTTGGAAAGAGATCGTCAACCAACCTGTATCTCATCATTGTGGTTGGCCCACTATTCCATTTCCTTTGCCACCACCTGTAAATCCCAATTTCCAAATTTACCATGCTGTTTCTCCAGTTCAATCTTCACATGCCAGTAAGAGATTAAAAACTGATATTCCCCAACCTATGCAAGACAAGGAAAAACAAATTGCCTCCCTGTCTTCTCCCTCCAATGATTCCTCAAAATTTGTGTCTTCCCACATGCATTTGAAGGATGATTGTTCCCATGTGATCAGAGAGATACAACCCCAAGGGTCCAATCAACCACGGGTTACTTCCAAGAAGTCCAAGGGAAACAACAATGAAAAAAGGAAAATTGCCTCACAAAATGGAAAATATGGTTTTTAGATTATGTTTTTTATGATTTCAGTTGATGAAGACAATGTTTAATGGTTTTCAGTATTTTTGGACAACAAGCTCTGTTTTGATATTTTGTGGATAATGTGGATATATATATTCTTTTTGGATATGATATAAATTATTTCTGATATTTAAATATCCATTTTGAAAGATATTTAAGGGAGTTACAAGGGTGACATGTGGTTAAAATGATTATTTTTTGTATTATATTTCATGACTTTAAAGGAAGAAATGACAAGAGTCATAAGGGGTCCCACCTACCTATTTATTATTAGTTAAGACCCTTAACTATATTATTATTATTTATTTCTCCTAAACTAATTAGCTAAGTTAAATCAACTTAACTAAGGAAAGTAGTTGAACTACTTCAACTTATTTGGAAAGAATAAAAGTTGAATGAGAAGAAGAGACAAGGAGAATAGAAGGAGAAAGAAAGACTAAGGTTTGATCTTTAATTACATGAGATAGTTTCAATTTTCATTCATTTCTAAGTTTATTCAAAGCCTAATTCTCTTCTTGACAACATGGTCTTATTGTAGATAGCAAGGTTCAAGACTAAACCACACTTTTCATAAGCTTGTTTTAGAGGTGTTGATACATCCTTGATAGTCTGTGTATTCTTGTCTATTTGTGAATTAAGTTTCATGGCTGATTAAGGATACCTTGCAGAGTCAAATTGGCAACAGTTTGTGGCAAGTTGATCCAAATTATTAATTTCAGTTTTACTTTATTGTCGGAGTCTTTTTGTATGGTATTCATCGAAGATATCTAAATCATACTTTGGTCCATTCCCTCGCAGGGGTTTTGTAAATGGATTTTTTTTTTGATATCTCAGAGTGAAATAAAATCAGATTGCTATTCTATCTCATATATGTGTATTTGTGACTTGGTTACTTTTCTCTTTTTAATCTCCATGTTTACTTAATCACAAATTTGTGTACATTCCAGAAGTTTTTTTTGTTGTTATTTTTGCAACATATTTAAACTATAAATCAACTTATGTCCTTGTAATTAATACTAGCAGATTGAGAGAATCTTTTGTGGCTATAAACCCCCAGGTGACATTCCCAACTATCTTGTCTTAGCCGAGCAAGATATGAAAATGATTAAGGTAATTCATACCTTTTCCTCAACAATGCATAGGGCCTAAATTGGCTATGGGAAGATTAATTATAATGCTTCCATTGCAACCAAGGAGAAATTTCAAAAATTAATCATGTTTTAAAATTTTGGAATTTTCATAATTTTTTATTAATTGAATTTTTCCATACTAGGTGATGTGGAAGCCACACGTCAGGTGATGTGGCATTGGCAATGTGGAATACCATGGTGGGAAGGTGGTATGCCACAATAGTGAGCTTGGGGGTCTATAGGGAATGATGGCGTCCCCGAGGGGTGACATGGGGGCCCCAACAACTGATGCGGTGGACTTCGAAACGATAAGTGGTATCAAAACTTTTGTTGAGTGGTTTTGAAAAGTTCTAGAAGGTCCCAAGTTTAACAAGAGTGTGAAAAATAGATGGAGGGTGTTTTGGTGGTATAGGACCTTTTTATGTTGTTAACATCCCTCGTATGAAAATTCTCTAGATCAACCTCAATAATAGATCTACCTCTAGCCATCGTTGTTTGATCAAGGAATCGAGCATGTCACACATCGAGAGGAAAAGGGTGTAGGATGGGACCTGCCCATCACCACAACAAGTGAATGGGAACCAAGTGGAGGCTTGGTAGAGGAGGTGGGGCCCTTTCCATTTGCGATCATACCAAGTGCCATGTGGATAGTCAAGTATGGGCGGGACCCATAAGAAAATAAAGAAAAAGGAAGAAAGAGGAAAGAGAAGAAGGGTGACAAAGAAGCAGAAAGAGGAAGGCAGAGAGGAGGATGGTGATGGAGGATGACGAGGTAGGGGTAGGGTGTCCAATAGGTAGAAATGGAATCACCTCAGGGTGCCATGTGGACCCAAGGTGCCACATCAACACCAAGTTAGACAAATGCCACATCAATAGAAGTTATTCTATATTAGAAAAAAAACAAAGTTTGGAGCCAAAATCATATTTTGGCCATAGAGGGAGAAGAATAACTCTAAAGAAGATGAATTTTTATGGTTTTGTCTGTAGTGTCGGGAGATACAAAATTTCCAGAGAGGGACACTGACCAATGATGCACCATTTTGCCTGAAAATCCAAATTAGGTAATTTTAAGATTAGGGTGGTTCTCAGTAACCAGGACCTAGATTAAGATGAAATTTTTATAGGGAGTCCAAAAAATAGGCATGTAGATAACTAGTGAAGGGATTGGCTGGATTCTAAGGAGATTGGAGCAGAGATGCCAAAACAAGGAAAATACACTATTTTGGACCACTTTTTGGGGATTTTTGGGATTTTGGAGGAGCAAATGGGACCCCAAATGGAAAATCTAGAAAAAATTATTTACTTGACATTTCATGTACTCGTCAATCCAAATAATTTTCCTTATTGGAGTTTTTCTATAAATTCTTAGTTTGGGAGATAACCAATTTTGGCTAAAAATTCTATGGAAAAAGGACAAAGTTTTCATTTCGAGATTATTGCAGGTTTTGACTAGAGCATCAGATTTACAAAATGAGAGTTTATGTTAACTAATTTCCATCAATGTTATCAGTGCCTCATACAAATATTTCCTTGGTTCTTGACATATTTACCTCTGTAAATGGAAAATGTTGGTGTATGAGCTTAAATGCACTAGGGTGAAAGGTGCACAAAAGGGGCAAATTGACAATATTCAAATGATTATAACTTTATGCTCAGAACTCAAAATTGAGAAAGAAAATAATCATTGGGAATATCTTGAATAAAAGAATCCACATATGCACCAATAATTTGGATTGAGTAGTAAAATTCCCAGGAAATCAAAAGGAAGATGATTGCTAGACTTAAAGAGCATAAAAGCATGTATAATTTCTAAAAGTCTAAAATTATTTTTTTATCTAACAAATTTTGTTGCATGCACATTTTGTATAATTAAGGGTACAAGTAGAGAAGAGCAGATTCATAATGAGGACCAGATACATGGAATACACACATGGATCTTACAACCATGAGGAGGAAGTCATAGGGTTGAATATCATCTTGGTTAATGCAGAGACTAAGTCAAATGGGCATAGAGAAGGAAAAGCAAAAAACACAGAGTTAGTGGAGACAATGAGAAGCCTACAAAAAGAAGTGTTGAGATATAGAGTAGGCAATGAGAGGATTATAAGAGCTTAGGAGGAGAAGAACCAAATCAACACTTAGTTGTTACAAATCCTGAACATATTGCATAAGCAAATAAACAAAAACTCAGATTCAAGGAAATAAGTAGATCACTAATCTCATTCTAGGAGGGAAGATTCCAAAAGTTCTAGGATAACTAGAAGTGTTAGTATACATCATCAACATTCACCAACACACTCAACTACAAGGGAACACACATTCTCAAAGTTATAGAGAAACCCAAGTGTGTCTCCCATCAAACATCATAAAAGGAGGTCTGAAGTAGATGATTCACAAGGAGAGCTTAGGAAGATTAAGCCTCATACCTTTGATGGTGATCATAAAAAATATGAAGATGTAGAATGTTGGTTGTTGGGAATGAGGAAATACTTCCAATTGCACAAGTATTCATCAAATGTATAACTCATAATTGCAATCTACCATCTTAAGGGAAAATAATCAATATGGTGGGACTAGCTCACACAAGTTAAGCATATTGATGAGAAGAGGATCTCATGGAGACAGTTCAAAAAGTATTTCGAGAAGAAGTATTTTTCAAAACATTATTATGACAAGAAGATGCTAGAGTTATTTGAAATAAAGCTTGGAAGCATGACAATGGAAAAGTATGAGAGGAGGTTCCTTGAATTGTTGAGGTATGTTGGCTTCATAAAAGATGAGAAGGTTAAAATACAAATATTTATGAGTTGGATACCTTCTTTTTATAGTGATAAGATACATTTTGATGAGCTCATGGCACTAGAAGAAGCCATAAATAAAGAAAAGTATCTCTATGAGTAGATTAAATGAAGGAAAGCTTTCCAAAAGGATCGGGATGACAAGAATAAAGGAAATATGGAGAAAATAAAGAAAGGGTATAAGACACCATTTTTCAAAAATAGTTCTCAAGGTCAACCAACACAAAATGAGCCTAGGATGATAGAGTCTTTGGGGAAAAGGCCAATATATCAACCCAAAAAATATTGGGGATGTGAGGGAGACTACCTGTATAGAGTTTCCCTCAGAAAGGAGAATTACTACTCATATGCGAGTATTAATCCTAGCTTATTATTACTACAGAGACAAAATCTCCAAATTCTTTCTAGATGCAAAGAAGTAGAAATTTCATTTCCTGACTACAAAATATAGGGTTTTCAATGTCCTAGAGATAGAGGAGTTTCAAGTGCTATATCTCTCTAATATGCTTGTGGGGTCCAACAATAATACTTAGCACAATATCTTATGGCACTCAATAAATATGCTCAACCATGCCCTTATTTGTACTACTCAACTACCTAGGTTCTAGAGAGTGATCTCCCTAAGTGTTGTTCTCAATGTGCTATAGCAACAAGATAGTCAATCGATTTATTTAGAGTTGGTTTCAAGTATACCTAGAGGAATTTTTATTTAATTGAAGGTACTAGGAAGTGAGATTCAATATACACGTGATGTCCGTTGTGATACTACTCAAAAGGGTACCATTAGAGGTTACAATGGTGTCCAACCAGGTGACATGACTTGTATTTTCTACATGTATTCTTCCCTGAATGCAGTTTTATCCACTGAAAAATAGATCTCTGTGTTTTTTAAAGATGTTGGAACTGTTAGAATTTTAAATTTTCTAGTTACACAATTACAAGTACTTAATCCAATAGAAACTGTACTAGGAGCACTGAAAGATAGACAATCACATATACAATAGATCACAAAGATTATCTTGGGAAATCCTAATGGGGGGAAAACCCAACGACCAAAATCCTCAATATAGAGTCCTTCAACTAGTACAATGATGGGCTATAGCTCTCCAAGAAAGACCAAGACCAAAAACACCAAAAGAACCAGTCTCCAAGACTTGTGCGCTAAACCTTCTTATGTGCTTCAAGATGCATAAGAGAATTGTGTGAGTGTGTGACCAAATGATAATAACCTATCCTCTATTTTTACACAACAATGTCTCTTGACCTAACTAACCCATAAAATAGGGCCGACTAGCCACAATGGGGCTTTTTACAATTATAAGTAAAATACCAATAATATAATAATTTATGTTGAGTCGACTTGTACAATATAATTATAATAACCTTTTAAAGGTTGAACAAAACAAATATACAAGAATATATTCCGTAGTTACACCAAAAATATTAACACTCCCTCTTAACTAGGAAGGTATTCTTTCCAGGCACAGACTCCAAGTCTGACACCACATGAACTCACGTCCATTAACTGTTGAACATGCAATTCTATACATCCTCGGATATCCATAATGCAACATGACTTCACCTCATGAAACCAAGGTCTTTAGGTAGCTCTCAATAGCTAAAACATGTCCCCAGAACATCCATTCCCTACGATGCATCAATACCTGATCATGTGCACTCTTGTCTCAGTGCCAACCTTTTTTCATGCTGGATGAGATCCACTAGACTCAGTTCCAACCCTTTTTCATGCTGGATGAGATTTTTCCATACTCAGTGCCAACCATTTTTCATGCTGGATGAGTTCCACTTGTCACTCCCTCTGAAGAGGGACCACACCAAGATTGTCCCTGAAGTACTCGAACTTCATCCTTGATAGCGGCTTGGTGAACACATATGCAACCTAATTCTCGGTAGTCACGAATTAGAGCCTCACTACTCCCCTTTGTACGATATCCTTGATATAGTACTATTTGATCTCGATATGCTTCGACCTATCATAGAACACTGGGTTCTCTGAAAACTTCATGCAACTCTAGTTGTCACACCAAATGCAGGTCGCCTCCAATCCGATACCAAATAACCCAGACAACAACTTCTGAAGCCACACTACTTCTCTACTTGATGCACATGCTGCCACATACTCAAATTCAATCGTACTGTGTGCCACACAAGAATGCTTCCTGCTGCTCCACGAGATCATACTGGAGCCAAGACTGAAACAATATCTTGAAGTGCTCTTTCGATCAGGAATATTGTCGGCACAATCTGAATCTGAGCATCCATACAATCCAAACTCATGGTCAGATATATACCAGAGACCATGATATAGAGTACCCTTAAGGTACCTCAAAATATTGTTTGCTGCAACCAAATGAACTTGTCTGGGCTTGTCCAAATGTTGAATCATGGTGTTCAGAAAAAAAAACATATATCCGGTGTTGTGTTCTTCAAATACATCAATGAGCCCACTATCTGTCTGTATAAGGTAGAATCGACAATCTTTGAAGTTTTATCCTGCAACAACTTTATATTTTATACCATTGGGGTAGCCATGGACGTACAGTCCAACATCTCGAACCTCTTCAAGATTTCCATAACACAATTTCCTTGATTTAAGAAAATCCCATTTGATCTATGCCAAACTTCTAGTCCTAAGAAGTAGTGCATCATTCCTAAATCTTTCATCTTGAATTCTGCAACCAATTTTCTCTTACATTCAATGATGATATTTTTCACACCTGTCAGAAATATGTCATCTACATACAATAGTAGAATCATCAGTTCACCATCCTCAACCTTAAAGTAAAGGTTAGGATCTGCATTGTTATTGGTAAAACCCAAACTCATCAGAAAATTGTCAATCCTACCATACCATGCTTTGGGTGTCTGCTTCAATCCATATAAATCCTTCTTTAATCTGCACAAATGAGTCTCCCTATCATGTGTCTTGAATCCAAGTGGTTGCTCCACATAAAATTCCTCTTTTGTTTCACCATTCAAGAATCTCCAATTTCTGGTGATCAGGAATGTATGTACTCTAAGCCTTCGATGTGTCACTGTAACCAACAAATATGCCCTTCTATTCGGAAGGGTCCAACTTTGTCCTCTTTTCCTTGGGGACGTGAACAAATATAGGGTAGTCAAATATTCTGAAATAGTTGACTTATGGCTTCTCTCCTGAAAACATCTCCTTGGGTGTCTTGTTTTCAAGCACCTTGTGGGGTCTGCACGTACATTGTTGTCTTCGATGCTTCTGCCCACAGATGCATATGAAGATCTTGATCATGGATCATGGCCTTTACTACTTCCATGATCGTCTGATTCTTCCTTTCAGCTATTCCATTCTGCTGAGGGTTATAGGGAGTAGAAAGATCCCTCTTAATCCCAACTTCCTTGCAACACTCCTTTAATTCTTCTGAGGTGAATTCACCTCCATTGTCTGATCACAAGGTCTTTATCTTCCACTCTGTCAAGTTTTCTACCAGAGCCTTGAACTCTTTGAATTTTCCAAAAACTTCATTATTTGATTTTAACAAATAAATCCAAGTTTTACATGAGTAATCATCAATGAAATATACATAATATACATACCCACTTAGTGAAGTTGTCGACATCAGTCCAAACACGTCTAAATGCACGATTTCCAAAACTCATTTGGATTTTCCATTGCTATTGGAAAATGAGTGCTTCACGTTCTTTCCTTGTGCACATCCTTTGCACACTCCATCTAGTTCTACTTGGATTTGTGGAAGACATGTCACCATTTTACTCACAACCAAAAGAGCTTTGTAGTGTAGGTGAGAAAATATCCTATGTCATAGTTCATTGGGATTCACAATATCATGAACCATTGAAAAGTCTGAATGTACTTTAATTTGTAGAGACCTCCTTCAAATCCAATCACTACTTCTTCATCAAGGGTCTTCCCTCTAGGCCACATAATAAATTGACCATAAATAAATGCTACTCTAAATCTTTTCTTGTCCAATGCTGAAATTGAGAGAATATTCTTCTTTAAACCTGGAACATAGAGAAATTCCTTCATTTTCATTGGCTTTCCTGAGTTTAACTTGTAGGAAGCTTCTCCAACACCTTTGATTGGATACTGATAGTCATCACCCAAATTCACCTTTTGAGGTGAATCTTTATGAAAAAGGTTAGGTAAGGAGTCTGTTGACGGGTGAAAATGACCGTCCGTCAATTAAGAGAGTGGAACCGGTCCGGGGTTGTCTAATAACCCAAGCCGTTTGGTATGGACCACCCTGACGAGTTTAACGGCTCCGTTGGCCGCTCTGAGGTCTCCTAAGGAAACCAAAGAGGAAAGCTGATCTGAGCTAAGTGATCTAACTAAACTAAATAAGCAAAACTAACTATAATAAACAAACTAAAAGAAACTAAATCAAATACAACTAATGAGATAAACTAGACTAAATATACTAATCTAACTATAAACTATTCAAATAAACTAAAACTAACTACAAACTACTCTAACTATTATATATACAAAAGACTAATAACTCAAATCAAATACCTAATTACTAATTTAATTACAATTTATTCACAAATGTGCATTATCTACAATCTACAGATTTGAATGAAACCTGTGAAACTGAGGTGCTTGTTGTCCTATAACAGCGAAGGATAACTCTTTTTAATTTTATGATTTATGAAAAAGAAAGTAAGTTAACTGAAATTAGACGATCTAATATATTACTTAACTCAATTACTAGCTAATATACTAAGCAAATAATTGACAAACAAACCTAGAAATGCTCCAAATCTGCCCTGCGTATGATGACTCCTAAAGCTGGTTGGAGGAAGAAATTCACACCATTTATCCCTCAAGCTTCTCGCAAAGGATCAGCTGTACTTCTTCTTGAAGTATGTTACAGGACAAACAAGAAAGAAATCATAACAGTTTTATGATGATAAATTTCTGCAAAAGGAAAACCTATTGTAGAAAATTCATATAACAATTCGATTAATGAATAAGAC
>WSFP011476986.1:0-16809 GCA_009831015.1 Picea engelmannii
CAATGGCATCCCCTCTTGGCATTTTTCCCCCTCTCAAGATATTTGTCAAGGGGATCCACTATCCCCTTTCCTTTTTTTAATCATGGCAGAGGGTTTGGGCGATATATATCAGGCTCGATCGCGAATGATTCCCTCCAAGGGCTCCCTATCCATGGAATTCAGCTTGCTTTCTCCCATAACCAATTTGTCGATGATACGATGCTTATGAACACCCCCACAGCCCGGGAAGCAATTAAAATCCAAGCCATCTCCACTGACTTTAGTGAAGCCTTAGGTACTACTTTTAATTTGGACAAATCCCAAATATTCTTCTTCAACACTCCTCCTACAGTCTAGCAACACATCTCCCGCCTCCTAGGCATACCAAGAATCTCCCTTCCGTCCAACTACATGGGCCTGCCCCTGTCAGACTCGGTTGCATGAAGTATCTCCTGGTACTCCCTTATTCTCTCAATTTCCAATCGCCTCAGTTCTTGGACCTTCAGATATTTAAATCCCCCTACCTTGCTTCTCCTCTTAAAGGTAGTTCTTCAAGCTATTATGTCTTACATGTTCTCAGCGCTACCAGTTCCACAAACTGTCATCAAAAGCATAAAAAACCTTCAGTGGAATTTCCTTTGGCATGGTCATGAACAAGGGAAAAAATGGGCCCTTGTCAGTTGGGAAAAATATGCAGACCAACTTCGTTGGGAGGACTGGGTCTCTGAGACCCAAGCAAGCTCAATAATATCATGGGAGTGAAAATATGGTGGCGCTGGCTTAAGTACCCGATGGAACTTTGGGCGTGACTCTAGATGCATAAATATACCCCCCAAATTTTGTAAGAACATCTCATTCATCTTGACAATCAGATCCATGGATCCAATATTTGGAATGCATCTTGGCGAAACCGCCCACTCATCCAAACACATGCGTTTTGGGAAGTTTGAAATGGACACCATGCCCGATTCTGGAGAGATTCTTGGCAACAACTAGCTCCATTGCAAACAATGGAAAACTTACGCCCTTATCAACACCATATACAAGGGTTGGAACATCTCAAAGTGGCTAACCTATGGCTTAATGTCCCTCATCAACCCCCCTGGTGTAGCTAGAAATTTCTTCCACAAGATCTCAACCTTTCAGTAGATCTCGATTTGCAACCCTGGCAAACAATAGTAGGGAAAAGAAAGATCTGCGTTGGTGAGGAGATGGGCATTCTTCGTTGGGGATATAACCCCTCAAAAACGTTCATGATCAAAGAATCCTACCATCTCCAGGAAAATTTTCACAATCAACCGAAAGAGCACATCTGGCACATAATCTAGAAGACCAAACTATGGCCAAAGGTTTCCACCTTTCTTTGGCTCCTAGTTCAGAATCGCATCCTAACCTGGGACAACCTCAAGAAGCGTGGATTTATTGGACCCTCAATTTGCTACCTATGTCAGCAACAGGAATAAACAATGGAGCAAAAATTTAATCAATTCCCTGACAATAATATGATCTTGGATCAAGCTGCTCTAAGCATGAGGAAAACTAAAAGAGACAGGACAAGTATCATCAACACTATCAAGGACTGGGGATTTGAGGTGTTCAAAAGCCCACTCCTGAACAAGATTTGGAAACGCCTACCAGGATTTATAGTGTGGCAGATCTGGAAAGAAAGAAACCAATGCATCTTCCATTCCCAAGCCTCCACCCCCTTAATTATCTGGTCAAGGATCTTTGAGAGCATACAAGAAACTATCCATGCTCATCCCTGGACCCAAGATGACCTTCCCACATAACCTCTTGAATCCCTCATCTTTTCCTCCTGGAAAATGATAACTCCCAACACACCTCTTACTCTCACAGATCCCCCAACTCCCACCTCCCAAAGCCCTTCCACCTGGAGTTGTCAACCCCCTGATTTTTGGAAGTTGAACTTTGATGATGCCTCAAAAGGAAATCCTGACCCAACAAGATTTGGAGCGGTCATTAGAGATAGCACAAGGAAAATCTGACACCTTATGGCGGGATATCTGGGGCATGATACAAACAACTCAACGAAACTTTGGGGTCTTAACAGGGGCATTCAACTGGCCTCATATATTAACTTACCTCACCTCATAATTGAAGGAGATTAAAAAATAATAATATCATTGGTAGCCAAAATCATAAACGAGACTGATTCTGAGAAAATTACTCCATTCTAGCACCTTCTAGGACCCTTATCTTACTTACAAGCCTTTTTGCGTCATTCCCTCACTCATCACTTCTCACATAAGACATGAAGCCAACAAAGTTGTTGATAAAGTAGCTAATGAAGGCATTGCTACATAAGAAATGATCCTCATTCTCAATGCCCAAGATCATCCTGACTCACAATTGTTAACCCTTTGCAAAGAGTTAGCTCTTTACGATTGCCTCCCCCCGGATGGGGTGACACCTATCAAGCACTTGATACATGGCACTCTAGTGATGAGTGCAGTTAAATCCCCTTGCTGACAACCTCCCCCTTTGTCAATCCACTATGACTAGCATTCAATCCGTCAAGGAGTTAGTGTGTTGGGACAATTAGGGGAGTTTAATGGCACACCAGGCTTGGACCTCCAGAGATGGTACGATACAACAAGGCAACGCCACCTCAACATTCATGGCACCTGAAACTATCATTTCTCTTGTCATCATACAGGTAATCTCTTGATGCAGTTCTTATCTCCTGTGTTTTCCCTTGGCTCTGCATTTTCCACCTGTAAACTTCATCCGAGGGAGCCGAATCTCTGTCAATTTTCTTTCCCCCGTGGCCAACTTCTTCTTCAATTCCTCTCCCAGTGGTGTCAAATCCATGCCTTGTGAGAGAGGCAATCTCAAAGGCAGGTTGATCTACTACAGTCTAGTAGGCTAACACTGGCTCACATACCCACCCTCTCTTTCTCCCAATCCTGGTAGTAGCTTTGTATGTCATCCTTATTCCGACCAAAGTTGGCGCGATGATGCCCAACCTATGCCCCGATTCCCTGACCCTAAGATAAATTATGGTGGTTGTATAGTGGAGGAGGATATTCCTCCTAATTGGGAGGAGGACATCACGGAGCAGACAACACCAACCAATATTGCCCTCCCTTTGAATTATCCTGATATTGCTATGGGCGGTTGTGTGGTGGAGGAGGAAATACCTCCATAGAAGCAGGATGACTTCATGCAAGGAGCAACCCCCAATATCAGCGGACCACACAATGAAGCCACCAAGATTGATTGGGATGACTGTTGGGCTGAGGAGGAAACCCATCTGAAGCAACATACAGGTGATCCAGACCATCCAACCTTGGAAAGCCATGATTTTCCCAGTCCTCGCAGGCTTACAGAGGACCATTTAAATATGATCTTTGAGATGAGACGAGATATGGCTGACCAACTTCACAGCCAGCATGCCCTCAACAGATGTATGGATATTCGGTTTGATTCCCTGTCAAGCGAGCCTGGGAAGAACCATTGTCCAACATGTTATTGGTTGTTTGCCTTCACCGTCCACCATGACGGAAGTACAGGTTCGCCTCAAATTTAGTTTCTTTACTATTATGTTATCAGTCTTAATTAGGATGCATTTACAGTCAAATTTTGTTGTAGACATACTTTGGTATACTGGATTGCCTATGAACATTGTAGGCCACCTGTTCTGGTTTCCATACATGTGGCAGAACAAGTGGTGGGTTTTAATACATATGTTTGGACATGTATCGTTTTTTTGGAATTTTAAGGTAATACAATCTCTTTTTATTTACAAAAAAAAAAACAAGGGGTTGACCTTGTGGCAATTAAAAAATATTAATAATGTCCAGCTTAAGAGTGAGATAAAGTAATTGAAAGTAAAAGTTTCTTATTACAAAGATAGGTGCTTTCTATTTCCCAGTATGAGGGAGATGAGGGAGATGTGTAATTCCTTCAATGTTAAAATTATTTCAATGTGAAATATATATATAACAATTGAAAGTAAAAAAAATCTTATTTGAATGATACATTGTTGAGTATGAAAAATATTTGAATGGTGAATTGTTGAGTATGAGAAATGAGTAATTCCTTGAGTGTCGAACATGGAGTTGATCATATATATATATATAGAGAGAGAGAGAGAGAGAGAGAACCAACTAGATCCATCTTAACTATGGATTTATCATTGTTCAGAAGCATCAAATTTCTAGAAGTGCAAACTCTTGTGTTAAGCATAAGAAAGATTTACACTTCAAGGGATTTGATACCTCTTGAGAACATGATAAATTCAGAGTTAAAATAGATTTACATTAATGATTTTTTATTATCCCTCAAAGTCATGAATTTGGAAAAAATAAAATAAAAAAAGTTTAATTTTTTTTATTATTATGTCAACATATATATAACAATTGAGAAAATGACATTTGGTAAGTTGGAAACAAAGTGATAATATAACCAAATTGCTATCAACATATATTCATAGACAATTAAAAAGGTGTTTCCAATTCTAAAATAAGAAAGTGATCATCACCAAGGTAAAGGAAAACACGGATTACCGCAAGGCACAGTTAGACACCTGCAACACAGATCCATGTAACTTACCTTATTTATTTGTATCCCTTTAAATGATTGCTTAATTGGATTTATTTTGATCTTTGGGTGATCATAGTAAAAAAAAGATGAGAGGAAAAGCATAATAAACTTTTAAAAAAACACCTGCAAAATATCATGGTAATTATTATTATAGTAACATGCAGTATAAGTAAAATAAAAACCAGACAAAAAGCATAAAAATATTATAAACATATTTATTGAAAAGTAAATATAAATGTTTTCATAAAATATAGTAGTAGGAAAAGTATATAAAAAAATTAAAAATAGAATTCTTTCTAAATTAATAGTTTAGCTATAAAAATAAAATAAATGGTTTAATAAATTAATTCTGAGTAATTTAAAATAAAAAAATTGAGAAGAAAAGTATTAAAAAATCTGCAGACTAAAGTTTCTGTATTCTTCATAAATAAAAGGATGCAACCATTTGATCTGAAATCAAACGAACTACCATTGCACCATGGGTCCCTGGTTAAAAACTAAATGTAATCTTCTGTTCTTTTCAACTGTTCGATCGAAGAAAAATGCGGTGAGCGTGGATCGAACACGCGACCTTCAGATCTTCAGTCTGACGCTCTCCCAACTGAGCTATCCCCGCACATTGAGTGCAAACGAATCAGATAACTCAACAGATGCTACACATTTCTCTTTATCATATCATATGAGTTTTGCTGCGAAATAAAAAGGGTGCAAATATGAAAGCGATCTACGAGATGAAAAGGGCGCAAATATGAAACGGGTAGTAATATTAGAGATGCGGGGTATCGAACCCAGTACCTCTTGCGTGTAAAGCTAACGCTATACCGTTTGGGCCGTTTGGGATGTTTAAAGTGAAAAATGTGGATCCAAATGTGGCAAACTCAGATTCCATAATTCTAAAATTAGATTTGGAAAGTGTAAAGTTAGACTTTAGAAATGTAAAATTAAAATATTACAAAATTAGATTTCAAAAATGTAAATATTGAATTCAATTTTGCAATTTTGAAATCCAATAATGATGTTGGATTTACATTTTAGAAATTTCCACATTTAATTTATATAAATATTTTAAAATTGGTTATACAAGTCATTCATTTCTTCATAATTACAAATCTTTGTAATAATACAAATCGTGTCATTGTCACATAAATTATTTTCCTTGGATTCACCCACAAAAATTGTATCTCTACAATCATAAATACCATTAATTACAATGTCTCTAAACATTTACCAAAAATATTTAGTATTAAATATTTAGCATCAGAGTTGACAAATTTTGTATTCATTACTTAATTTGTCATTATTTTGTTTTCCATAAATCCCACTACAATGTTGACAAAAAAATGTTTCAACACAATAAAAGATAAGATTCAATACATAACTTCCATATATATATATATATATATATATTGGATTTTCTATAACTAAAGTTGCAAATCAATACTTGTAATATTTTCATGAATTACTTTTTGTTTAGATGGAAATACTATATAAAGATGAAAGGGCCATTGAATGTATCAAACACAACTAAATACAAAAAGAAAAATTAGAAGATATTATTAACCATATAAAACTCTATAACACATAAAAAAATATTAGCAAAAATAACTACTTACATTATTTAACATAGTTTCAATTTTTTTATAATAGATCTCACAGCACTCACACCATTCAAGGGTAGAAAGGATGACCATGATCGATCTAACAAGTATCTGTCATTCACATTGTCACAATTATAGCCTTTTGTGATTACATGGTTCCCTTCATCATTAAAAATATGTTTTTCTTTTGAATCATCTACAAGCATTATGTTTCTAGCATCATAAGCACACTTAAAGATCCCCAAACTTTATTTAAAGGTTTGAGATATACATGTTGATTCCAGCACCAACACAACCCTTTCTAGGTATAACATCATAATCATTGTGTGTTAGAATGACTTTAACTTGCTTCATTTTCAATCATGTTCTCTAAAATAATTTATGTTGCATAGATGTCCATAGAACAACATAAAAAAATATGAAAGAATTGTTCAGAGAATTCTTTAGAACCTAGGCATATAGAATAAATCTTTGTTCTTGTATGAATATCTAGGCTTCTTGACAACGACTTGTTTTATAATGATCTTTTATGAATTACTTGTAAATGAGATTCCATTCATATAAAATATAATCAACAATTTATGTAATAAATCTCTTTTATTTACAAACAAAAAAATGCAACACAGTAATTAATATTGTTATTTTTACATCGCAAAATTATTAAGTAAACTTAATGCAAATATGGTATTGAATTTTCAAATACAAATTGCATATTAAATTTTCAAATACAAATCTCTATAAAATGGTTTGTAAGAGATTTATTCCAACACTCTTCTTGTAAATATTCTTTGAAGTGAAGATCACTCCTCATAGGGTTACTTAATATGAACAATATTAAATTAAGAGTGCATAAAAGAACTTTCTTCTTCAAACCTAATAAATGCTTGAATGACAAAAAAGTGTTCTATATCATCACAGTAGTCTTTCGGTTTGGAATATTGAGACAAGGTTATGAAGATTTTCAAAAGTATGTATCTACTCAATTACCTCTACTTTTCAAACACAATAAACAAGGTAAGAGGTTACATCATAGTGATAATATGCATGTAGGATTTATTTACACCTCTAGAAATCAATTACTTTCTTCAGCTATATAAATTACAAGACCCAAATGCAAATTCTCGAGGTTTGCTCACTATGGGGTTTCTTCTAGATCAAATGATGAACTCTTAATTGTTGAAGTTTTACTTATACAACTAGCAGTTGTGATTCTTCTTTATTATTTTAATCAATTAGCACATTAGCTGTATAAATAAGATAATTGAAAGATAGGCAATCACATAAACAATAGAGACACACAGATTATCCTGGGAAACCCTCATGGGGGAGAAAACCTAGCAAAAAATTCCTCAATATAGATAGACCAAAGACCGAATAAATGATCCTCCTCTACTCCTTCAATAGGAAGAGTAGTGAACCACTTGACCAAGAAATACCAAGAGATAGACCAGAAACCCTCCTTGACTTCAACCCCAATTGCAACAACTTCTCCTCCAAAACTTGTGCACTACAGAGCTAGTTGGTGAGTGTGTCCAAATGAGGCATTGGTCTCTCTTATAAATAGTGGTTTTGCCAACCTATAATTAGGTCTGGGCCAACCTGTTACTTTACTCTCTTAATTTACAATTAACTGTCAAGGAACAATAGGGATGACTTTTACTAAGGCACAATAGGGCCTAATTAAATATAATATAATAATATTATTCAACTCTCTCTCAGGTAGAATATTCTTCAAAGTTACAATATTTCAACACTCCCCCTTAACAAGAAGGGTATTCTACTAAAAACATTAATAGCAACTAACTAGACTCAATACATCATCAAGAGGAGGGGACATCGTCATCAACATCGAGAACATTGTCAGTCATATCTATTGGTCATTGAAAGTTTTTCTCATCATCACCATCAATAGAAACTGAACATCATCATCATCTACAGCACGGAGATGGAGTAACATCATCATCATCAACGACATGAATATGGAACATCGACATCAACAACACGAAGCAGGAATAACATCATCATCATCAACAACATGAAGCTGGAACATCGACATCATTAACAACATGAAGTAGGAACATCAACATCAACAACATGAAGCTGGAATAACATCATCATCATCGACAACATGAAGCTGGAACATCAACATCATCAACAACATGAAGTTGTATTAACATCATCATCAACAACAACATGAAGTTGGAACATCAACATCTATATGTGGCAACAGAATGAGACAGGTGCATCAACAACAACATCTGTGGTACTCCGATAGACCGTCCTTATCATACCTTCAGGATCTTCCTAGGAATCATAAGATTCCCTACGATATAAAATCCTAACTAAGCTACCACGTGGTACTCTAACAGAATGTCCTTGCCGGACCTTCGAGATCTGCCCATGAATCATAAGATTCCCTAGGATATAAAATCCTAACTGAGCTACCACTACTGACCATAGCTGGCATATAAATGCATAGGTACTCTGACAAACTGTACTTACCAAACCTTCGGGATCTGTCCAGGGATGAACAATCCCCTAGGATATAAAATCCTAATTGAGCTACCCAATGTTGGTCAAGATACCATAGTTTCATCAACATCACTCCACCTTTCGAGGGAGGTCCTTTCAAATTACACCAAGATTGTCTTGGAAGTACTCAAACTTCACATGAGATAGAGACTTAGTCAACACATATGAAACCTGCTCATCTGTGCCAACATATTGGAGATTTATAGCTCCCTTCTGCACCATGTCACGAATGTAGAGATACCAGATCTATATGTCCTTCGTCTTATCATGGAACACTGAGTTCTATGTCATATTTATAAATCTTTGGTTATCATATAATATCATGATAGCATCCATCTCCAGATCGAATAGACCTGCCAGCAGCTTTCGAAGCCATATGGCTTCACAACTGGAAAAACATGTTGCAATGTACTCTACTTCTCATTCTGAGATCAATACTGAACTGCTTCCTGCTTTTCCATGAAGTCATGGCTGACCCCAAACTGAAACAACATCCTGAAGTGCTCTTTCTATATGAAGCACTTCCATCCCAATCCAAATCAGTATAATCGTACAGTCTAAAGTCATGATCTCTAGTATAAAAAAGACCATAATCCAACGTACCCTTAAGGTATTTCATCACATTCTTTGCAGCTACAAGGTGAACATGTATGGGCTCTACTAGATGTTGACTCAAGGTGTTCACAATAAAGCATATATATGGCTTGTTATTCATCATATACATCAATGAACCAATGATTTGTCTGTATAGAGTAGCATCAACTAACTCTGACGAAGTATCAACCATGAGCTTTCAAATTCGTCTCCATGGGTGTGGTCATGGCTTTACATTCCAACATGCCAAACTTATTCAATATTTCAACTGCATACTTCCCTTGGTTAAGGAAAATATCTTTTGGGATCTGCCATACTTCAAGACCTAATAAATAGTGCATCGGGCCTAGGTCCTCATTTCAAATTCAGTGATAAGCTTCTTCTTACAATCTGTGATGATCTTTTCTTCAGCTGTCAAGAATAATTTATCCACTCATAGTAGCAATATAACTGGTCTATCATTCTCAATATTTAAGTAAATGTTGGGATCAACTTTACTCTTGGTAAAGCCCAAGCTCGTCAGAAAAATATCAATCCTGCCATACCAAGCTCTTGGAGCTTGCTTCAACTTGCAAACATGATTCTTCATGTCCTCCACTTCGAAACCAAATTTTCACATCACATTGTACCAACATGGTACACTTACCCAGTTGTAATTCAATCTACAAAATCATGTGCTAGTTCTATGTGCTTTCTGCAAAGCACTATCTGTCTCACTACTTGAGAGTATGCCCTCTAATCTCTCTACAACTGTTCCTTCTGGATATAGGACTTTGCACCTGCAACTTCTCTTTCTGAAGCTGAGAATGACTGCTCCATTCTCACTGTAGTTGTTGAACTCTTTGAGTAGCTCCTCTATTCTATCACGCAACAACTTCATCTGAAATTGAGAATGGCTCAATAACTGATACTAAGGGTAACTTCTCCTCTTTCTCTAGAGGTAAATCAATCTTCTATTGTAGTCATGTATCCATGGCATGTTTCATGTACTGCACCAACTGGAATTGGAGATAACTCACTCTCAAATACAGGAATTGTCATACATGTTCCCTCTAAATCTCATACTCTGTCGGGTTGTTTTAATAAATCTATATATACTTCCTCTGATTACAGGAGAAAGTGTCTGATCATAGTATTCTCCCTCTTTCTGGGAGAATTCTCCGGACACAAATCAGGCATTGTACATATTTATATTGTTATCTGCAACGTGTTTTATATGTTAGATCAATATTCGAAGTCATCACTGACTTCCCTCTGATATGGCTCATTAATGCTATATGGCTTTGCATCCTGCAAAGTGTCATGGGATTATGTTGGTCTCTTCTTGGTTACTGCATTGATTATGGGTAGGCCCTTCTGGCTCTACTAACTCTTCCTGATTATCTGAAGAGTGATCAACTGCACTAGAGGGATTTGTTTTGTCATCTTTGGAGCCTTCTACTCCCTCTGATATGTCTTCATATGAGATGTTATGTATCTAGAAGAAGTAACTTCTTCTTCTTCTTCTTCTTCGATACATGTATGTATACGGAAATTTATACAACTTGGATAGTATGCTTCATGTTTCATGTTGCCTCCTGCAACTATCACTACAACTCCCTTCAGGGTTATCACCTATGACCTGCCTGTTACAAGAACAACAAGGGAGAAACAATAGACAAGAATAATGCTCTTTATAATAATAATAAACACAATAGCGAGAACAATCATCACAATAGTTTTTTCAAAGCTATCGCTTCTAACCTTCCTGGAACAAGGGTCAAAATCAAAAAATACAATAATAAGGAATGAGAGAAACACTCTTCTAGTGTTGTGATCAATCATTCCTCCATGGTAACCTGGAAACAAAACAATAAGTTTCTCCTAGAGGAGATGTTAGTTATATCTAGTAAATGATTACAATAAGCATTTATCTCAATAGTGCTCACATGCTACCAAGTATTCAATAGTAAAACTTTTCAAATATTGCTATCACAACTATAGTGTTTAGCAGTTATCAAACTTGATATGTGTAAATTTGAATCTTATCAATTTAGTCAATCAAACCTGGAACCTGGAGTCTTGTCCTCAAGAATGAGTGTGTTGCTTTTCTTGCAAGTTTCCTTCACTCAAGATGAAAATTATTTTCTTCAACCTGTCCTTTTTACTAAGATAATATGATTTTTTGACAGAAAACTGGGTTAGAGAATAAACTCTATAATCACAACTTTAATCAATCTAATACTTTGAATTTAATTTTGACCAATGGTTAGTATGATAACTTCAACGGATCAAAATGCAACCTCGATATTCATAATATTACAATAATTCCATAACATACAGAGGCATATCAAATTAATCAAACCCGAGGTGCATTGTTCCTCTGAATGTGTTGGATCTGAGATCCTTCTGGATGTACGATTTTTGTTTAGACAAAAGATCCTTTCTCCTACAAATACCCTTTAGAATAATGATACATTTTGAACATATGTAATTACATACCTCTAACAGTATCGATAGGTAGTGGCACCATCCAACAACAATGGAAATAAATATCAAACCTTTAAAACTTCAAAGGTGTTGCAACTTGTAATTTAAATGTAGCTAGAGGTTTTCTAGGGTAAGGTGCACTAGGACAATAAAAAACAGTCCCAACACTTCACAAAAACTTTCACTGCAACTGGTGCTCACACTAAAACCGGTGTTGCAACTGGCACAAAGGAACTGGAACTTCAACTGCAACTGATGTTGCAACTGCAACTAATACTGCAACCGATACAACAACTGCAACTGATACTGCAACTGCAACTTAGGGTTTTATGAGGAAACCCTAATATTTCAAACTTCAAATTTTGGAATTTTGATCCAGAGACTAGATGCACCCTCTTAGGGCGAGCTCCTATATGTGGTTACTTCCACCAACTTCCTCTTTAAATAGGGAAAATGACACATTTAAGGTTTATGCAGAAACCCTAATTCTGCAATAGCTATAATACTGAAAATTGGATTTTGGAGAGGTGTGTCACTTCTTATAAACTGTGAGTTGGTCTCTTTCAGGCATCCTCTAATTCCATGTTGAAGTTTTACTTATGCAACTATCAGTTGTGATTCTTCTTTATTATCGTAATCATTTATCACACTAGCTGCATAAATAATATCATTAAAACATAGGCAATCACATAAACAATAGAGACACACAGATTATCCTAGGAAACCCTCATGGGGGAGAAAACCCAACAAAAACTTCCTCAATATAGATAGACCAAAGATCGAGCAGACGATCCTCTTCTACTCCTTCAATAGGAAGAGTAGCACACCACTTGACCAAGAAATACCAAGAGATAGACTAGAAACCCTCCTTGATGTCACCCCCAGTTGCAACAACTTCTCCTCCAAAACTTGCACACTACAAAGCCAGTTGGTGAGTGTGTCCAAATGAGGCATTGACCTCTCTTATAAATTATGGTCTATCCAACCTATAATTAGGTCTGGGCCGACCTGTCACTTTACCCTCTTAATTTACAATTAACTGTCAAGGCACAATAGGGCCTAATTATATATAATATAATAATATTAATCAACTCTCTCTAAGTTAGAATATTCTTTGAAGTTACAATATTTCAACATTAATAAATCAATAAAATGTATTAATACACTTGATAAGATATTAAAACACTACATAAAAATACATGTAATGCTTTCTCATTGAAAAAACCTTGAAAATTTCTCCCTCAAAATCCAAATTTTGATCTTGGAAGACAAGCTATGGGACATACCTGCATGTTTCCTTAAGAAAAATCATATGTACCCATGCTTTTGATGAAATAAAATCATGTTATCTATGACCATTATTAAGGAAAGGTGCAGGTGCCTATGTTTTGTAGGGGGGAAATAATACAATTTCCTACAATAAACTTGTAAGTGTAACACCCCCACGCCTTGTGCGAGAACTAAATAAAATTTCTCGTTCACGAGCCAGATTAGCTCTTCGATTTCCTACTGAAATCCCACTATTTGATCCACATGCCCTATTAAAACCCCACCAACGCGAACATGCACAAGGCACAAGCTTCACCTATGCGACCACAGGTTGTGATCACACGCCTATAAAAAGGCATTTCACATTTCGACACTTTAGGACTTCTGCATGCGAGTCAATCCTGACTCTTGTTTCACCAAATCCCCAACCTCTGGTTTCTCTCCAATGCCATATCTATTGTCCTATTCTATCCTCTCGATCGACGACTATGATTGTGTCATGATTTCGCGTATCGGGATAATGAACGTGAGCCAAATTTGACTCTCCGTTCCCCGAAATCCCAATCTCCATTAGCTCCTCCCTTAATCTTCCACCCATACGACCAGTTGCCACAACCTGGGGCTTATTCTCCGAACTCATCGCGTCTTCGCGTTTCACAAAGTTGGAACACAAACCAATGCCTATCTTTCGAAAGTCCGATCCCCGAACTCCCAATATCCCCTCACCCATATCAATAGTCATGGATCTCCTGTGATCTGACGGCTCAGATCAAATTGCGAGTTCGAGTCTTGCAAGTTCACAAAACTCTACCCTTTGACTTCTTTCAGTAGCGATTCGGGGAAATGTTGATCTCTCACCACGTGTCTTCTTACGATGGACAGTCAAGGAGGGTCCCGATAGATCCTTGGATCTACGGTCCATATTTCATTGCTACTTGCAAATACTGAAGGAGTTGAGGCGTTAATACCTACAATCCCTCTTCAAATCTAATGGTTGTGACAGACCTCGGATCCTTCCCAAAGGATCTCGTCTGTTCGTCTCCCAAACGAAAGGATATTCCCTTTCATTATTTGAACTCACTATCATTTCTGAACTTGGGCAATGGAATTCAACCTCTCAGATATTCAAGCTTCTGTGGCTCCAAAACCTTCAAAAACTAACTCCTTCTTGCACAGGGTTCCCAAACCCAAGTCACCTGAACCATCAAATGATTCTTGGGAAAATTATCCCTACTCTTAGTCGGGTTTCTAGATAAGGGCCAAGGTGCATTTCAAAGTCCCTAGGCTACTGACCTAAAGGAAGTGCCTTCCTAACTCACCAAGTTAGTGGCTATGACACCAGGGCAAGGTAAACTCGTGGGTTTACCGTAGCAGTAGCCATACCAAGGAGCTTACTCCAACTCTGAGATATGATGCAATTCCCTAGGGAAGGTGATTTCGAAGAATTAAATTAGAACACCATGAGAATCAAGCAGATGGGACAATTCTCAGTGGAACAGACTCATGCTCCAGACTTAATCATTTTATACAGAAACCAACTATGGCATATAAGTATACGCATGCATCCATTACTTCCAATCTAAAACACCAGGCAATCATTCCATACAGAAACCATTTATGGGCATATAAACATGACCATGTATCCATGATATTCAATTCAAAATACAAGGCATTAAACACTTATTAGAACCACAAGGCATGATGCGACTATTTAGAGGGGTGCTCGTTTCCACCCAACCATAGGCTCAGTCACTCCCAATAGATTTATCACTGGCCACCCCCTAGCTTAGGCCACAATGATTTGAGATTCAATCTCTTACTTCCAGCTCAATGGAAGTTAGGGACGAAGGTTACTCTCCTTCTCCCTATGCAGGAATAGATGAGGACAAAGGTTACTCTCTTTCTCCTAACTCAGTCTCTCTTCTCTGCGATCCCAACTCACTTTTCGTTCTCAATCCTTCCTTGGACCCGAGAGTTTTTTCTCTTATCTCTGCATTCTTTTTCGGTCTGCTTTGCCCACACCACACTTCCTTTCTTGCCTTCCTCAACAAGATTGCGTGTGGCTCGAATTCCCAGTCTGTGGTCAGATATGGAAGCCTTACAGATGGGTGGTCTTCCCCATCCCCTCATTAACTCTTGCGGAGGTCTTCCCACCTACCAGCCTAATTATAATTCATTTCGGGTCAGAGGGTTGTTCTCATCTTGAGCAATTAAAACCAGCATAGTACTGGCTCGGTGGAAGTTAACGCAACCGCTCTGGGCCCCTTCCACCACCTTTTCATTAGCAATCATGGTCTCTTTTAGCACATCCCCTTCCCAATAGTCATACAACACATATTCGTAAAAAATTTACATTCATCGACCTTTTATACAAAGGTCCATCAAATCAAACATTCACACCTTTGAGTTTTCCATAGTTCCCTGGCCAATATAGTTATATTTATAGACTGGGGGAAATAGGGTGTTACAATTCCCTCCCCCTTAAAGGAACATTGTCCTCAATGTTCTATCTATCAACATGATGTGTATGTACAAAAGTAAACAAAATCGGATGTGCATGTTTCATGGCATCTTCCATTTCCCACGTAGCCTCATCTGGACCAAAGTGTTTCCCCTTGACCTATGCAATGGTTTAGTTCTTGAGTGAGGTTTCCTTCCTGTCTAGTATGCATTGGGGTTCTGGCAATAACTCTCCCTCTGGTTCCACCTGGATCATAGACCAGTTAATTATATTATTAGCATCATGTATATATTTCTTCAATAAGGAAACATGGAAAACATCATGTTCCTTTACTGTGGGAGGTAGTGTTATTCTATAGGCTACCAGTCCCACTCGATCTAAGACTTCAAAGGGTCCACAATACTGAGGTTCCAACTTGGAATAGGCTCCCATCCTTAGGTAACTCTTCCTAGGCCTAACTTTGAGATAAACGTGGTCTCCCATCTTGAATTCTCTGGGGGTTCTCTTTCTGTCAGCATAACTTTTCTGTCTATTCTGAGCTATTTTCAGATTTTGCTTTACCTGAATCACTTGTTGTTCCATTTCTTTCAACATGTTGGTTCCAATCGTAATTCTGTTCACGGGATTACTCTAACTGACTAGAGTGTTGCACGACCTACCATAGAGGACTTCGAAAGGACTCATCTTCAGTGATTCTTGGTAGTCGTTTTTGTAGAAAAATTCCACCAGTGGTAGGTAATCTTCCCACTTTTTAGGTTGATGCATTACATGCATCCTTAGCATGTCTTCTAATATTTGGTTCACTCTTTCCATCTGTCCATCGGTTTGAGGATGATAGGCTATGATAAACAATAATTTGGTCTCCATACCAGTCATCAAGGATTTCCAAAAGTTTGAAGTAAATTTTGTGTCTCTATCAGACACGATTTCCTTAGGCATGTCATGTAGTCTGAATATCTCCTTCATGAATATGTTGGCAATATCTATTTCCTTGCAAGTCGATTTGACAGGAATAAAGTGAGCGGACTTGCTTAATTTGTCCACCACTACCATAATGGTGTCATTCTGTCTGGCCGATGATGGTAATACAGTGATGAAATCCATGGAGATGGTCTCCCATTTCCATTTTGGGATTGGTAGAGGTTGTAATAACCCTGTTGGGTGTCATTGTTCTTCTTTAACCTGCTGACATTCTAGACATTTAGCTAAGTACTCAACTATGTTTTTCTTCAGTCCAGGCCAATAGAATTGTTTCCTGGTGGCCATGATCATCTTCTGATATCCTAGGTGACCAGTATATGGTCATTTATGTAGTTCATCCATTTTGAACCTCTTCAAGTC
>ML879456.1:5112-16809 GCA_009831015.1 Picea engelmannii
TGTTTCAATCAAATTCTTATGAATGGAATGCAACATAAATTAGTGATAAGCGTGCCTCATATATATGTTCAAATTACAATGGTTCTCTTTATTTTGTTTTTCAATCAAATTCTTATTAATGTAATACGACATAAATGAGTGAGAAGTGGTGTCTTATATTATATATTAATATCATATTACATGATCACACAAGACATGAGAGTTGTATGGGGTTATGTTTCAAAAAGCCACTATATCACAATGATAATTAAAATAATAATTAAAATATGTAATATTACACAATTCATAATTCATCATGATGAATATCATGGGTAGTTGTATAATCAACTAAATTATGTCAAGTATCTGAAAGTTAATAATTACATCATTATCATCCTATATTATTAGTTCATGTCGTAGGTATAAAGGGACTATAGTGATCGATAATTTGCTGACCTCATATTAGATTGTGCATTGACCACAAATATTTCCATATTATCTATTGTTGGAACCAGAGAACTGAAAACATCGATTTTTATATAATAGAAAGTACCATATTTGTCATGATCTGATTGTACAATGGATTGGAGGTCTTATTGCCGGTTTCACTATTCCCAATGTTATATATGTTGGCATATCCAAAGTATTTGATCGTATATGGTCTTTTTGAATCATATATTTTCTTATGCATTGGTTGAAGGTGGATTAATGCTAGCATTAGTTCAAATGTTTTCTTTAGCATTTTCTGCTAGCTAGAATACATTCTCTAGCATATTACTATGTGTGATTTTTTCTTTATTCTTGCGTGCTTCGAGAGAATAGGCCTGCAACACTGCATTTTTTCTTAAATGTTTGCACAGGGCTACGCCCTTCGACGGTCCTGACAGTCTTAAGTGTTTACCTAACAGGTCTGATAGTCTTAAATATTTATTGTACAGATGTGTTGCAATACAATTTCGTTCCATTTTTTTTTATGGTTGGCATCACTGCTTCGGTGATCGATGCTTGTTTGCTGGTTTGTTCCATGATTCTTGTTCTTGTTTGATTCAACTTTACAAAGTTGAGGCCTTGCAGTTGCAGTTGGACCTCTTCGTGGTTTTTCACTGGTTTGTTGTTCTTCAACTTTGCAAGTTGTTGGACCTATTGTTGCGGTTTGCAGTGTTTGGGGTTGAGCTCTTGTCATCATTCGTTGACGGGTAAGTTTCCCTGTTGTTGCTATTTTTCAATGGTGGGAGTCCCTGCCTCCAAATTCTGTTGCAGACCATTTTTCTCTATGCTCTTAATTTCTATTCCTGGAAACCATGCATCTTCATATGCCAGTTGCCACGTCCATAGCTATTTCGAAAATTGAAATGAAGAGGGGTTTTCGAAAAGTAGTTCGGAGCTATCACAAGAGGGAACCATCCGCTGGGGTGTAGATGCAGGGAATGATTTTATTATGTGGGTTGGAAAACTGTGTCCAGATGTTTCCTTTGTCCTGTCCTTTCTATTTTGCAAAACTTTTTCTGGCTCTAAGAAGCTTGTAGGATGCACGCCATGAATAAGTTCAAATCAATCTTTCTGCTGAGTAAATTTATGGTGTTATTTATTTGCGTTGTTTCTTCTGTTTGGTTCACTTTCCAGTGTGGGTTTGTTTTCTTGTCATCTTCTATGGGGACTAGGGGGGATTGAAGTTGACAAGAAGAAGGTTGAAAGATACATACGGGGATTGTTACACAGTTCCACGCTTGTGGTTTTCCTATTTTGCTTTCCTTTTTTTTTTCCTACTTTTATTCTTTTTTTCCCCTTTTCTCTATTTTCATGCAAACTGAAAGTATCTAACAAACATCTTCAAAATCACAGTTCAAAAGATGAAAGAAGTAATAGATGTTGAGTCGTATGGAATAGATACACATTCCATTATACATGACAACATTGACGTGGTTTTGCATAGCAATGGCCTTTTTAGATTATGTTGGAAATATTGTCATTGATGTCAATAGTCGAAGTGATGATCTGTAAGGATGAGTACATCAGATGAGATTTTCATTGATGTCAACATGTATATCAGTTAGCAGATGATGTCAAATTATGTGCAGAGATCGAAAGAACGAACAAGAGAAACAAATAATTAAAAGATCAAAGCTCAAGAGGAAGAGCGAACAGGTAGTCGAAAGATCAAAACTGTCTATAGGTATATCAGTTAGCTAAAGATGTCAAATTGTGTGGAGATATAGATAGCACAATCTCATGAGGAGGAGCGAACAACAAAAGCGAATTGTATGAAGATCAAAGCTCAGAAGTACAAAAGTATTTCGTGTCTATTGTTGATCACGATAAGATCAACAATGATTCGTTGATCAAAAGTTCTGGAGGAAGAACAAATTGTAGAGATGTCATCGTGATCAATGGAAAGACTGAACAATTGATCAATACGCAAAAATGGTGAGAGGCCTCAGCAGTCGTCTGATCAGAGTGAGAAGCTCAACAGTCGTCCAATCAAGAGGTTGACCCTGATCTTGAGAATCATAAAAGGATCATGATTGTCTGATCGGAGTACGAAGGACCAACAACAGTTAGATCTAGCATAGCTGCAAGGAGGATAAGTGATGAAATCATTCAACACTCCAAAGCTCAGGAGGAGGAGCGACGTGGACCATTAGATCCAAAGCTAAAAAGGAGGAGCAATGTGGGACGTCGATTCGACGAGAGCGGAATATCAGAAAATCGGGAACCAGAAGATTTAGATTCTCGAGGAGTCAAGGATCCCAAACTCGCGAAGTCGGAAATTCCAAAGAGATCCTAGTCGTCGGTTGAAAGGAGAACACATGGCATTGGATAAACGAATTCGAGGATTCGTGATTCAGAGAAACAATGACAAGAGTTGTTCGAAATCCTGAAATGCAAAAATGTGAAACACTCAGCCCTGGGTCATAACCCGAGGTCACATGTAAAATGGGTTGTGGAAGAGGAGCTAGCACCTTTAGTCGGGATTTATCCACTTCGGAGATCGGAAGGTTGGACATAACATACAACAAAGAAGTCTCGAACGCCGAAGTCCCAAACGTCGAAATTCCGAAAGGAACATGCGTTAGTAGATTAACAGCTTTAGAGATTTGACATGTTGGAAACCACAAAGTGCCGAAATAACAACTGTCCATCTTGATGAATGATTAAGTCCTAACCGTCGGATAAAGGGATGAAAGGATGAGTGTAAGGTCTAAAGAGGACCTTAGATCTGTTTCCGCGAAATAAAAGTCAATCGTCTGATTGTTTCGGCGATATCGTAATTGTGAGTTTTGTAATATTGGAAGTCATGATGACTCAAAGGTCAAATTGTCAAAACTCTGTAAGCCGTCCATCTCAGCTGAAGATCGAATACTAATCACTAAAGTTGATAAAATTGATGGCCGTTAGATTAAGTAATAAATGAAGTAACATGAGCGATCTGATATTTTCGGGGATATTGTATTCAGGAGGTTTGGAATGTTGGAAGTAACAAAGTCCAGAAGGACAAAAACACCGAAACTCCGTTAGTCGTTCATCCCATCAGAGATCGAATCATGACCATTGATTTGGTAAAGCGTTCATACACTTGTTCTGCTTAACATATGGTTTACGTCGTTGGTCATATGGTAAAAAGTTTAAAGGATTAAATTGATCCATAACTGTGATCAATTTATGGAAAACCTTCACCGTAAGGTAAATAAATAGTAATTAAGATTGATTAATCGAAGATGTGTGATGATCGAATATGGTCAGTTGGTGAGCTGAGAATGCAGCAGAAACAAGAGTATGATCTAATGAGCCGATCCATGTCTGTGATCAACTCATGACAAAAATGAACCGTTACACAGTTATGATTAAAAGAGAATAAATCATGAAAATATGAATAAAGAATAAAAAAGAAAAATGATATTAATTAAAGTTTAGATTATCATTTTAAATGAAAAGTACAATGGTTCAAATAAAGGTAACCATTGTTTTAAATTTCACACCCATTTGAAGAGTATATAAATGAGAAAAAGTGGTGAGAAGAAAGTGTCTCTGCAGTCCAGAAAAGAAGATAAAAATCTGAAGCAGATTCCAAGAAGATATCAGAGGAAAGAAAATGTGAATTACAGAGAAGATGAAATGCGGTGATGAGTGTCTTATGATATACCTCTGATCATAAGATATAATTGATTCTATAATGGATCACTACTACTAGAGTTGAATAAACTCTAGTTGGATAGACTGGGTTCTATCAGCAAGCTGGGTCTTGGCCGAGAGTTGGTGCTCTCCGAGGAGTTGGTGCTTCTCATTTCAGTTGGAGCTGAAACATTTAATTGGTGCTAAAAGAAAATCCTCTCTCACATATATTCATATTACTATGTTCATATTTATTATGCAAAAGATTATACAAAAATCTGGTGTCTTGTGTTCATTGTAATTATGATGTGATCGTTCTTAATTTGTTCAATTATGTTTTAACTGGTAACTTGTGAAAATAAATTGTTAAAATAGTCCACACACTAATTCACCCCCCTCTTAGTGTGGGTCATGTGTTCTTCAATTGGTATCAGAGCAAGGTTCCTTCAAAACACAGTTTAAACACTGGAAGGTAGATCCTGAAGAAATGGGTGGACAGATGGGTCTCTCCGCAGTTGAAGCTCATTTATTTGATGGAACAGATTACTCCTCATGGAGAGAAAATATGAAATAATATTTGAAGTCAAAAGGATCTAAAGTTTGAAGACCAGTAGTAAGCAAGCCCTGGGACTTAACTACATCAAAGAATATATCCAAAATTACAGTCCAAAGAAGAGCAAGGAAGAACAATGAAGTGGCATTGAAAATTCTTCTCAATGGATTATCAGATACAGTCAAGACAAGCATAGGACTATGCACATTTGCCAAGGACTTATGGCTAAAGTTAGAAAAGATGTATCAAACAAAAAATAAAGACACATAAGATATTCCTATCAAGGATGAAGATGAAGACTCAATCGTTAATAAAAGTAAGGACTCTCCAAAATATTTCGATTGCAATGACAGTGATATTGAACCCTCCTCTGAAAGCAAAGAAGAAGACTCAGATACAATAACAAAATGTTCTATTAGCATCTATCCCATGGAAGAAGAAGAAAAAAAACTATTAGAGGCCAAATAAAAGGTTGATTGGAGTCTCTCTGAATACCTCTATCACCACAATGAATTAGACTATAGCTATCTTCATGACTACACTCAAGAATTTCTTGAAAAGAGTCAAAAACATGTTTTGAAAATAAAGGAAATGCTCAAGGACAATGATAAGATAATTTATGAGTAGGACAATCAGTTAGAAGAGAAAGAAGAGGAGACCGAGAAGCTAAAAAAGGAAATTAGTCAAGTAAAAGAAAAGGAGAAGCAATATGATGAGCTTGTCAATCAGAAGCATATCTTGGAAATAAAAAAAAAGCTCAAAGACAATAAAGAAATTATATATGATCAAAAGATTTAGTTACAAACAAAGAAGATGAGATCAAAAGATTGAAAACAAAAGTTGTTGATCTAACAAAAGAAAAGGAAGAGGAAATCGAGAGACTGAAAAATGAAATCAGTGAAGAAAAGGAAGAGAAAATCAACAGAATGAAAAATGAAATTAGTCAAGCAAAAGAAGAAAAGAAGGAAGATGATGTCTCAAGCAAAAACATTGCAGATCTAAAGGAACTAAGGGAAAACTATGTCAATCTTAAAATCCAACTTGATGAAGCCAAAAGGAGAGAAGAGGTGGTAAGGAATCAGTTGGACAAAAAGGAAGAATATTGTCATGAGCTGGAAGCAGAAGTTGTGAATCTTAGAAAGAAGGTTGTGAAGTTAGACACCCAAAAAAAGTTTTTGAACAGCTCCATGACCCCGTATAAGATCTTGGATAATCAGAGATCAACAAATAAAAAATTTGGCCTTGGATACAATAAGGAAAATATTAGTACCCCTAAGAAATCTGATGCAGGTCATTCATTTGCAAAAAGTGAAAGCAGGTATGACTCAGGTTCTTCACGTTCAAGAAATAAAAAAAACAATACAAAACTTAGAATATCAGATAAAGGAAGACATCCAGAAGCTACTCAAACACCTCAAAGCAAGTTTGGAAGACAAACACCTTCATGGATGAATTAAAGAAGGTATGAGAGTGTTTTTAATGGTTATTGTTTTTCTTGTAATGTATATGGTCATAAAGCCTTGGATTGTAGGCACCATGGAAGAAAACAAGTAGGTAGGTTCAACAATAGTATAAGATGTTGGAACTGCAATCATGTTGGACATATTGCTGCACATTGATACACTATGAGATGCTATAATTGTGGTGGATATGGCCACAAAGCCTATAATTGTTGGAACTCAAGAAAACAGTCAATAAGAAATGCTTCACACAATATGAAAACAAGAGTAAATAAGAAGCTATGGAAAATAAAATCCCAAGTACCAAATAAGAAAGAAGAGGAAAATATTGCTCCTGAAATTGATGAAGTTAATAATATGAGTTTGGGGGATAAAACTTCTAATAAGGAATATTCTCAAAACAAGGACAAAGAATCTTCTAGTGCACACAATGATGACGTTGATGATAAATCTTCAATGCTAGAACAACAAGAAGAAGTTACAGATAAACCCATTGTGCACAAAATCTTAAGGTCATTACCTATGAGATATGATGCAAAGATGTCTTCAATTAAAGATAGATCCGATCTAAATAAACTCATATTTGATCAACTCCATGGAATATTTACATCATATGAAATGAGAACAGGGTATGATAAATCAACAAAAGATGAAACAACTTTCAAAGCATCTAAGACAAAGATAAATCAAGAGCAAAAACCTCAATCTAGCCATCATGAAGAATCTGATGTGGAAGAAGCCAATTTCATTAGAAAACTTCAGAAAAGATTAAGGAAGTACAAAGGAAAGCTTCTTTTCAAATGTTTTAACTGTGGAAAAGTTGGTCATTTTGCATCCAAGTGTCCCTATCCCAAGGAGGACCCCGAAGATGAAGCCAATTATCTGATGGATATTCCATCAATTAGTATTGATATTGGAGGGAAGTTGTAAGCACATCAGTATTCATATTGAGTAGAGGTCAGCTCAGGATTAACAATAGTAAAACTCTTTGTGAACCATGTTTTGTGAGAGCTCATTCTGTAAAATACTTCAAAGTCTTTAGAAGTAAGGGTTATATCAAAAAGCTTAAGAAGAATCTCATAAAATTTGATGCCAAATCTGATGAAGGTATCCTTCTTGGATATGCTTCTACCAAGGAAGCATACAGATGCTACAATCTTAGGCTACATAATATTTTTGAGAGTACAGATATCAAGGTGGATGATATAAAAAAAAAATTGGTATCCTAGTTAGAGATCGATGAGAATCGATGGATAGAACCAAGGGTTGTTTTGAATAAAGGTGAGCAACAATTGCGCAGTGTTCCAGTAGGACAACGACATTTGCAAAATCAACATTATGATGTACAAAATTCTATACATGGCATCTTGTAAAGATAAGAAGAGGAGAAACCTTGTCAAGAAGAGATACCTTTTCAGAAACAAAGGGGAAGAGTATTCAGAAGCAGAGTGAGAGCATATTGACAGGGGGAGTCATTCAGTTATGACAGAAAAAGTTTGATTGAAGGAGGATTTACCAGTGGTTAGAGAAGTGTTTATACAAATAGATGATTGGAGAAGAAACCCTTTGCCATTGATGTCAAAGGGGGAGAGAAACTTCATAAAAATGAAAACTTCATAAAAGGAAAGCATCGTCACAGGGGGAGTTTCCTATATGAAGTTAGTGTGTTGCCCTCAATGACAAAGGGGGAGATTGTTGGAAATATTGTCATTGATGTCAACAGTCGAAGTGATGATCTGTAATGATGAGTACATCATATTATATTTTCATTGATGCCAACATGTATATCAGTCAGCAATTGATGTCAAATTATGTGCAGAGATCGAAAGAACGAACAGGAGAAACAAATAATTAAAAGATCAAAGCTCAAGAGGAAGAGCGAACATGTAGTCGAAAGATCAAAACTGTCTACAGGTATATCAGTCAACAAAATATGTCAAACTGTGTGGAGAGATAGACAACACAATCTCACGAGGAGGAGTGAACAACATAAGTGAATTGTATGAAGATCAAAGCTCAGAAGTACATAAGTATTTTGTGTCTATTGTTGGTCACAATAAGATCAACAATGATTCATTGATCAAAAGCTCCGGAGGAAGAACAACCTGTAGAGATGTCATCGTGATCAGTGGAAAGACTGAACAATTGATCAATACGCAGAAATGGTGAGAGGCCTCAGCAGTCGTCCGATCAGAGTGAGAAGCTCAACAGCCGTCCGATCAAGAGATTGACCACTACCTATAACATCAATGAAGAAGAAATTAGTTCTCAAAATGTTGAGGATTGGCTACGAGATCAAATTTCTAGTTTGAATGAGTTGCTATGATGTTTTTTTTATGATTTTCTTATATATTTTCTAGAAAATGAATTGCATATTAAAAATCTACAAAATATCCCCGGATGGGGTGTTATCCATCCCATAGTGCGCATGGCACTCGTGACTCCACCAGGACATGAATGCACCGGCCATCTGGCCCTTTGATCCCCGCGTCGGTGACATAGGTGGAAGGTTCTAGTGGACGTGATATCACATCGGACGAGGTACCATATCCCTCACGTGAGCTCAAACCATGAAACTAATGCATGGTTGCATGATGGAGGTTGGAAAACATAAATTATGGTACTGGGAGTTTAATGGCCATTTAACAACCATGACACAGGCAGGGAACAGTGTCTTAAGGGTGTTTTACGCCCGGATATTCCATCAATATACTTCATCTTTATACCTGGTGTGACATCGACGTCGGAGGAAGCTACATGTTGGGATTCTTATTACCAGGGCATCCATTTTATCTGTGATAAACATGTTGAGGCAACGAGGACGTCCAAAGCATGGGTGGGGAACACATATTCCACTTGGTCGGTCTGTTTTAGAGGTAGTCTGCATTGAAAGATCGATAACTCATGGGAAACCTCCCAAGTGTCCCTCACTCCATCAGGAAAATGCAAAGCAACATGATAGTGGATGCACTTCGTTTGGTTGGGGGTGTAGAATTGAGTGGTTCGATCGACGCAGGCGCTCTCTGGGATACGTCCCGACTTCTTTTCCGGGATGGACTTCCTCCGAGAGCCCACCTCCAAGTACTTCACACAACCCCTCCAGTTGAGGCCAGGATACTCAATCTTCCGGTCACCCGACAACGACTCCAGTGAAAGTAGCCTCCATGGGAAATTCGAATGCAACCATGGAAGTAGACTCTAAGCGCATTTTCACGGCCCTCTCCATGCTCCAACAACTGATTTTTGAGTTGTGCAGCGATATAAATGATGTTAAATTCCACCTTGAACTTCAAGACTAGCGCATGGCCATGACAGAGGACATGCATAACACTCGGGATGCCCTGTCTTCTCATGCGACACATGGAACGATGGTACCTTCCATCCCACCTCCGGTTCAATATTGATGTTGCACATGAGGGATGTCAAGTTCATCATTTTTGTTACTGGTTTTCTTTGTCTATTTTGGGTCCTTATAGCTATTTTGTGTTTGGTTTTAGCAAAAAGTCCCTATGTCATAAAATCCCTGGGGCTATGTAAAAACCATGATGTATTAAGCACTCTAGTTTTGAAAACTCAGCTGGAGCAAAGTTGGTTTCCAGACATGGCAACTCTAGCTCCAACAAACAACTGGCATTTTGTAATCGATTTTTCATGACAAGAACTTTATAGAAATCTTACTTACAAAAAAAAATTATGCAAAATATTCCCATGAGATTAGTCTTAGTTTTGTGTGTGAATTTCGTTTTCTGATATATGGTAAATGAAACATATCCTGCCAAATGCTTGCAAATTGTTTGGCTCAGGCATAAGGGTAGTCTAGTTGCTATACTATTTGTTGCAAGAGAAGACTGGGCATCCCGGTGTCCAGGTGTAGACGAGCAAAAACATAAATAGTGGGCTACCTAGTTCCACCACCGCTTATGCAAAGATGGTTCTAGTAAGATCAAAGATGGCATCCCTTCTTGCCATAGCTTTTTTTCGCATGGCTCCAAATCCCTCAGTTGTAGAAGCATCATAGATAAAGGAAAAAGTAGGAGCAACACCAATTTTAGTAGCATCACTTCATTATGTTCTAACTCCATAGTGCAAGATTCAATTGATTAATCAAAATCCAGAGCCCATAGTGGACCAAGTGGGAGAACCAAACACAAAGGTTTAAAGGGAAACACTAGCAAATGTATCATTGGCATGAGTTGCATCGTCATCCCTTGATCCACCGGCTACATAGACAAAAGAATAGGTACAAGATCCAATACTTTGATCTATGAAGGACAAGCTTCTCCATATACTACAATTCATTCTTGAGGTTAGAGATCAATCCTTACATATGGAAATTGTAAATTATAGTTGCAGCGAGAGTTGGCATGGGGAGGCAATGGTGGTGGCGGTGAAGGTTTGTTAGAGCAAGCAGTGCATTCATTGTAAGTAAATGTTTACGTTGTGGAAGCTTTGCCAAAGCAAGCAGTGCATTCATTGTAAGTAAATTCCCCAAGTAGTGCCACTTAAAAACTTAGGAAATGAGGGGATGGGAAACATATTTTCAACAATATCAAAATTGATCTAGCATGAATATTTCAACCCATACTTTAAATTAGGAAATATTGAGAATATTTCAACCCATAGTTTAACTTAGGAGATATTGAGATTTATTCATGGTCGACGCATCTAATAGAAAAGTCAAGACTGCATCTAATAGAAAAGTTGTAGCAATATCATATAAAATCACAGGGTAACTCCACGTAGCAAACAAAAAAGTTTCTCCCTAAGTTAAATTTTGAAAATGTTTGTATAGATGAAAAGCATGTCATGAAAATTATTAGCATTAATTTATAGAAACTCACACATCGATATGAATCAGTTACTAAAAGACCCTACTAAAGACATGGAAGGATTAAAAATTCAAGTAGACCTTACTTTAACTGAATTATTATTGTATGTAAAAAAATTATATTTTCTAATATAATTTGAGCAAATTTTCATTTTTGTGAAAAAAAAAACCCGAATTATTGTAGTATCTGCAAATTTAAAAAAAAAGTTGATGAGCACTGCTATCACTTTACCTATTGTACTAAAAGATAATACTAAAGACATGTGGGGACTAATAATTCAAGTAGGCGTTACTTTAATTGAATTATTATACTATGTGTAAGTTTCATAAAAAAATGTTAAAGAGGACAACTATCACTACATCTATTGTACTAAAAGACCCTACTAAAGACAAGTGGGGACTAATAATTCAAGTATGTCTTACTTTAATTGAATTACTGTACTATGTTTTAGAAAAAAGTTGATGAGGAGTGCAATCACTTCACCTATTGTATTAAAAAAACACCATTAAAGACAAGCAATGATTAATAATTCAAGTAAACCTTACTTTAATTGAATTATTGTACTATGTGTAAGTTTAAGAAAAAACTTGACGAGGAGTGCAATCACTTCACCTATTGTATTAAAAAAACACCATTAAAGACAAGCAATGACTAATAATTCAAGTATGCCTTACTTTAATTGAATTGTCGTACTATGTGTAAGTTTGAGAAAAAGTTGATGAGGAGTGCAATCACTTCACCTATTGTATTAAAAAACACCACTAAA
>WSFP011476989.1:0-16809 GCA_009831015.1 Picea engelmannii
TATCAAAACTATGGGCTCTACCATCTTATTGTACTCATTCTTTTCCATTAACACTTTTGTTGTGCCTTCTTGTGTAGTGCTTCAACTTGTCGAGTTTTCTTTTATCACACTTCCCCTGACACTCTACTTATACCTATACTTAGGCATTGTTGGAATGCTCATGCATCAAAATATCTTGCAAGAAAATCATTGTTCAATTGCATGCCTACTCTACTTCATTTGCATTGCTCTTCATCTTGAAAATCTATGATATGAGGCCTTAGAGACCCATGTATTGTCTCCATCTAGTTTGTACTTCCACTTTCTCGAGGTTTTTTGTACTTGGCAATGCGCATTCTAAAGTTTATTCTCTTCTAGAACTCACTGTATCTCTTTTGACTTATTTGTGGGCATCTGCATTCCCTGATTTACCTTTGTGTTATCTTCATCTATTTCATCTTCCACGATGATTTCCTCTTAGATGTTGTAAAAAACTATGGCATTGGATATGAACAAAATGTCATGCTTCTTTGCTAATTTAACCTTGTATTCATTGTCTCCTATTTTTCTCTAGATAATACAAGGTTTGATCTTATGCCTTTGGGACAATTCTCCTTCCTCAAGTGCACTACCACTTAATCTACAACTTCAAAAGACTTATATCTCATATGCACCTCTACATTATTCTTATACTTTATGTTATTCTTTTGCAATTTGTCTTAGACATATGTATACACTTGCTCCATTGGATCTACATAAGTTTTAACATCGTTGCTTCTCTTTATGTCGACTAGTAAATCAATTTAGTCTACAATCTCTCTCGAATGTATCCTATATGTTGGAGATGTGATCCGGATTTAAGAGCGGAACGAAATGAATAACAGACTGAATACAATAACATAGAGATATGGAGAGCAACAACAGATATCCAGTGAACAATAACTTCTATTGAATAAATAAAATAGGCTGAAACTGTAAAACTGCAGAACTGAAAACAACTTGCTCGAATGGTGGTAGCTATCTCTGAGAAGAGATGTGGCTTCTACGTACATCTGTCTGAGCATAATGATTACAATGACACTCTAAAGGCCTTTTTAACATTACTCATGAATTCCAAAACCCTAGACATCCAAAAACCTAACCCTAGTAGGTGAAACGCCAAAAGTTATGTGGGTCCCGATGGGTAAGTTGGTACCTCAACTTCCTTGGGTCGTAAATTTTGCATACGACCTCCGTTTTAGGCGCGTGATAGCCCGTTGGAAATTTATTTTCGAGAACTACACATTATGCCATCAAACTCTTACTTCGTCTATAGTTTGACTATGGCAAGACAAAAAACATTGTTTAGGGCCCCAAAATGGCCCTGGAAGTACATAAAGATGTACTGACATGAAAACATCCAAAATAAGCCAGTTGGATTAGGTGGGCAGCCACCAATCTCCACCTGGAAGTTGTTTAGGGCTTCAGACAGCCCCGAAAGTGTAGAACCCACAATTACAAAGAATTACAAAAGAACATGTTGAACTAAAAATTGTCAAGAGAATCCAGTTGGAATAGGTGGGCAGCCACCAATATCCACCTGGATCAATCCTCCCCCCTTAGGAAGTAATGGTCTCCATTGTGTTGAGTGCCCCCATCAAGTGAGGAAAATTTTGTTGAATTTGGCCCCTGGTGAGCCACTTCCCTTGGTGTAGGAGTCACCTTGCCTTGACAACTCGATAAAGTTGGATCCTCTGTTGGCGAGTGCCCTTGACCTGTGTGTCCACTATCTTATCAGTGGATGAATGTTCCATGCAATCACAGTTGAGCTCTGTTGGTGTCAGTTGTTCTGCGATCTCTGATGTATCCAATAATGGTGGAAAATATGGCCGAAGGAGGTCCACATTGAACATTTGGGTGCAAGCCAAGGAAGGGTGGAGTGTTGAGCTCAAAAGCATTGCTACCCACAGCCTTGGTGATAGTGTAAGGCCCATAAGGAAGTGGGAGGAGCTTCCGATGGGGCCCTGTAAGGCGCTCTTTCTGCAAATTTAACCATACTTTTTCTCCCACCTGAAACTTGTGTGGTACCCGGTGTTGATCATGGCGCTACTTGTACTTAGCATTAGCTTTCCGAAAAATCTCATGGACCTGTTGGCGGATGTGTTGAATTCGCTCAATGAATCTGGTGGCTTTGTCGACCTCAGACTGAACATGGGAAGAATATGTTTGTGTTGTTGCAAGAGGTAGTGCAACATCAATGGGACCCAAGGGTTGGTATCCCAGCCCCACCTAAAAGGGGCTATGGCCGATGGAGCTATGGAGAGCCTTGTTGTAGCTTTGTTGAACATAGGGATGACTCTCATCCCATGTACGTGGATGCTTAGAGTTATGCATGCGTAGGATGTGCACAATCATCCGATTGACGACCTATGTTTGGCCATCGGTTTGAGGGTGGAAGGCAATGGATTTAGTGAGCTTGGTGTCCAACAGTGACCAGAGACTCGACCAAAATGTGTTGAGGAACATGTTGTCCCAATCAGAGATGATGGTCTGTGGTATCCCAAAATGGACTCGCACTCGTTCGAAGAAAAGCTTGGCAGTATCTATCATTATGATGCTCTTCTTGTAGGCTGTGAGAATGGCCATCTTCAAAAACCGATCAACCACCACAAATATGCAATCATTACCTTTCTTGGTGGATGGAAGGCCAGACATGTAATCCATCGAGATGGATTCCCAAGGCCTCTCAGGAGTAGGAAGAGGGGTGTATAAGACTTTTTTTTTATGGCTGGCTTGGCAATGGCACAGGCAGTGCAAGATCCGATATACTTGTTGACATCTTGTCGAAGTTTTGGCCAATAAAAATGTTTCTCTAGAATGAGCATAGTTTTCTCCACGCCAAAATGTTCTGCCATCCAACTGTAAGGAGCCTCCTAAATCAGCTTTGCACGCTCGCTTGTAGGAACACAGAGATGGCCTAGATGGTATAATAGTTTGTCCTGAATGTGAAAATTGGTGACATTCATGTATGTACCCAAGAGCTGATAGGTAGTGGCGAAGTCCGGATCTTGTTGATAAAGTTGGGGCCACTCACATGCCTCATGCCCACAGGACTGGAGCACGGTGGTGAGTGCATCCATGGGAGATCAACTGAGGCAGTCAGCGACACAATTTGTGCTCCATGTCTTATACTTGATGTTGAGATGGAACTGTTGTAGGTAGGTGGACCACTTCTGATGGCAGCCGTTCTACAAATTCCCTTCTGTCTGTATGAACTGCAGAGGCTTGTGATCAATGTGGATGATTGTCTCCTTTCCCAGAATGTAATGTTTCCATTGACAACAGTCTTGTACAATGGAATACATTTCCTTGTCACATGTGGGGTATTTCCGAACAGTATCTGAGAGTGTCTCACTATGGTATGCTAGTGGATGACCATGTTGTGTGAGAATTGTGCCTACAGTATAGTCGGATGCATCAGTCTCAATCTTGATTGGTTGTTGCAGATCGGGTAAGGAGAGTATTGGAGTTGAGCACAAGCGATATTTCAGATCATCAAATGCTTGTTGTTGTGCCTTCCCCCACGTGAACTTTTCCCTACCACCGCCCTTGGTCACTTGGTTGAGGGCCCATGCAATATGGGAGAATCCCAACATGAACCGTCGGTAGTAGTTGGCAAGTCCCAAGAAGCTTTGAAGCTCGGTTAGTGTAGTCGGGGCTGGTCAATCACGGATGACTTGGATCTTAGTTGGATCCACATGTACCCCATGCTCATCAAAAATTTAGCCCAAGTATTGGACCATGTTCATGCCAAAAGAGCAATTTTCCAAGTTGGCATATAGCTTGTGCTGCCACAAAGTGCTCAAAACCTATTGAATATGTTGCATGTGCTCCTCCCAAGTTCTGTTGAAGATGAGGATGTCATCCAAATATACCACCACAAAAGAGTTGGTGAAGGGTCTCAATACATCATCCATCAACCTCATGAAAGTGGCTAGAGCATTTGTTAAGCCAAAGGGCATGACCAGCCATTCGAAGAGACCTTTAGATTTGAAATGTATCTTCCATACATCAGTTGGCTCGATGGAAACCTGGTGATGGCCAAACTTTAGGTCAATCTTGCTAAAGAACTTTGCCTCCTTGAGTTCCTGACTGTGATTTTGTTTAATGCTCTGTAATCAATGCAAAGTCGCCAAGTCTCATATTTCTTGTGAACTAGTACAATCAGGCTTCCACAATGGGAGGAGATGGGTCTGATGTGCTCCTTTTGAAGCAGCTCTTGGATCCGACGCTTGATTTTGTCATTCTCTATCAACAAGCGGCGATAGATTGTTCCATTAGGTAGAGGTGCACCGAGGGGTTAGATCAATTGGATGATTGACTTGGCAGTGCATCGGTACCCTGGTGGGTGAGGAGAAGATGTCTCTGTACTCTTCCACGATCCCTTCCACTTGCTTTTGTTGCAAAGAGAGGCTCTGTGTAGAGGCCACATATGTGGTGGTGACCTTCTGCTTACTGTGAGCATGGATCACAAAGAAGATGAACTTCTCAATCTATGAAATGACCTTACTGCATTGCTTAGCAAAGATTAAAGAAATAGTGGTAGGCGACGCTACCTCTGGTATCATGTGCAATTGTCTACCCAAAGTAATAATAACACCGTGGGGTCTAGAGTCATACACAACATGTCGCTTCCACAAATATGGTTGTCCTAAAATAACATCACAAACTTCAAGGGGAGCAATATCACACAAACCTCGTCTTTGAAGGGCTTGATGTCGTAGGGCAGACAACACTATTGGTTGACGCGAAGATCTCTTCCTTGGTGAATCCAACCGATGGTGTAGGGTTGCAGGTGCAGTGTCATCAGCAAGTCAAGCTACTCGACAACCTCTACAGAGATCAGGTTCTTCTAATTGTCGCTATCAACAATGAAATGAAGCAGATCCCCCTTTACCTACATATGTGAGTGAAAGAGGTGTTCCCCTTCCTCTTGTTCTTCTGGTTCGCTTGGTTGGACTTTGGTGGTAGCGACAGTGGCACTGGGTTCAACATCGATAATTTTCTTTCCTCCTTCTAGATTTGATTCGGCATCAAAATCTGCCTCTGACTCGGAAGCTTTCAGCTCAGCCACTAGTGAGTGCTTGGAGCGACATTCTTTGGTGTTGTGCCATGGGCTTTTATGGTATTCACACCATTTTCTCGTGTCCTTCTTCGACTTCTCATTACCCTTCTTGTGTTGTGACTTAGACTAGTTGTCTTGAGAATGGCCATCTTTGCTTTGTCCCTTGTTTTGTGGGTTGGGGTCGCCTTTGCACTACTTCGGTTGTGAGGAGTTTGCAAATCCAAACTCTTGCCTCTTCTGTTTAAATTTATGCTTGATCTTGACAGCATATCTACAAGTCGCACCCAATGATGCGATGTCGAGAAACTCCATTTCTGCTTGAATGTATCTATGTAGATAGTCGTGGTATTTGAGCACCATATGTCGTTCAAAGTCTTTGATACCTAATTTGGTGCGCAGGGTATGGAAATTATTGGTGAAATCTAGTACTGGTTGGTCCCTTTCCTGATGCAGGGTGGTCCATCTTGTGTACTGGTCCTCGTAGCTTCCAACAAGGTAGTATTGTTCTTTAATGGCATCCCTGAAGGAATCCCACGTGGGGGCGACCACAAATATTGCAGATTCCTCTATGGCCCTTTGCCCATAGTAAGTATCCCACCAGTCCTTAACATGGGGGACAACCTTGAGGAGTGCAAAAGTAATATTTTACCTATCGGAAAAATTATGGACCGAAAAATACCCTTCGAGTAGATTCAACCATTTATATACAACATCCACATCTATCAGTCCTTCAAATAATGGAATATCAAAATTTACTTGTACCTTGAAGGGGGTTGCATGACCGCTTGATGAAGATGTGTCCCCTGTGGGCAGTTGCCAAAGGATCTGTGCAAAGTCACCCATCATTTCGTTCATTTGTCACGCAAGGGCTTCCTCGAGCAACATTTTAAAAGGATCTCTTGCTCCATCATCTTTCTTTTCGTCCCCCATGGGTTGTTGTCGATCTTGGCGCGACTGATTTTGCAAAGGCTCCACTGGTTCGAGTCCCAACTTCTTGTACCCGGATCTTGTCGAGGACATGCATGAAGAAAAATAAATGAAGAGCAGACCGCTCCGATACCACTAATATGGATTTAGGAGCGGAATGAAATGAATATCAGACTAAATACAATAACACAGAGATATGGAGAGCAACAACAGATATCCAGTGAACAATAACTTCTATTGAATAAATAAAATAGGTTGAAATTGTAAAACTGCAGAACTGAAAACAACTTGCTCGAATGGTGGTAGCTATCTCTAAGAAGAGATGTGGATGTTACACGCATCCGTCTGAGAAGAATGGTTACAATGAGGCTTCAGAGGCCTTTTTAACATTACTCGTGAATGCCAAAACCCTAGACATCCAAAAACCTAACCCTGGGAGGTGAAACGCCAAAAGTTATGTGGACCTCGATAGGTAAGTTGGTACCTCAACTTCCCGAGGTCGTAACTTTTGCATACGACCTCCGTTTTAGGCGTGTGATAGCCCATTGGAAATGTTTTTTCAAGAACTATAGATTATGTCATCAAACTTTGATGTTGTCTATAGTTTGACTGTGTCAAGCCAAAAAAACATTGTTTAGGGCCCCAAAATGGCCCTGGAAGTACAAAAAGATGTAATGACATGAAAACATCCAAAATAATCCAGTTGGATTAGGTGAGCGGTCACCAATATCCACTTGGAAGCTGTGTAGGACTTCAGACAACCCCAAAAGTGTAGAACCCACAATTACAAAGAATTACAGAAGAACGTGTTGAACTAAAAATTGTCAAGAGGAGTCGGTTGGAATAGGTGGGTGGCCACCAATATCCACCTGGATCAAGATGTGTTGGAAAATATTAACGCGTGGCTATAATGGCCATAATGTCAATTATGGCACACTCTTAATCAGTGGTTATAGTGCACACTTGTGGTCCCATGTTTTATGGGTTCAAGGGTAGTGAATTTCAATACTACTCCTATATGTTTGAGTTTTTGCCTCATTTGTAACATATCAAGTGTACAAGCTACATTGATTATTTAAATTTGAAAAACTCACCAAACACTTCTAATGTGCTTGTGTAGTAGGTTATATTTCATTATATGATGTGTTGTTTACTCTTGTTTTGGTTTTAATGTTAATTGCATATTAATCATGATGTCTACTACCATTTTCTAGCATAGCAACAGAACATTAATAATAGCAGAAGTGTCCTCAGACACACACTTTTATTAAATGGGAAAAGAAATTACATAAGAGACTTTGCAAGAGTTTACACCCGAACAACTCAACATTCTTGCAATGAGCTATATATATGCTAAATGTCTTAACAAACTCTAGATATGGATCACTTATTAAATAAACAAGTGTCCATTTATAATAAATGCTAACTTTAACAATCTTCTAACTATACTCCTAATTTAGAGCCTAAGATACGACACCTTTCTAGAGTCATATCTTTTACAACAATAATCTATTTATAAATTTTCCATACCAGTCATATACCACAATCAGAATTGCCCATATAATCAGATCCAGATCCAGAATAGAGGCGGCATCAAAATTCACTCAGGTATGGCATCAATAATGAGAAGTCTCTGAAAATGATTCTTTATCTCTCACAGAAAAAACGTGTTGATATTATTGGTAAAGGAAAAACGTGTTGATTTATTGGAGACGTCTGCAAGATTCGAGATCCGTGCTGATTTAAAAAACGCATACAAGCTGCGATTTTATTACATGGCGGTGCAACCAAAACGAAACGATAAATTGACCCACAATTTTAATACACAGCGCTACAACGACACAGGCTTGAGAGAGTGTGTAATACATAACCTTTTTAATGTTTTTAACAATACTGAAATTGTAGATTTATTGTGTTGTCATTTCAAGGAGCCCACTAAAAATCCCATCGTTCCACATCACATTTTCAGATCGGATAATTGTAGATAAAAGAAATGCAGGAGGTAAAGAAAAAACAGGGTTTGCCAACGGGGCATTAAATAATTGCAGAAAATAGAGCAATTTACTGACCCATAAAAAAAAATTTATTTTCCCTTAAAAATTAATTGACCAATTTTCTCATGAAGTGCTCTGGCCTGTAGAGTTGAAATCTTCTCTTCAGATCAACTGAAATCTTCTCCTCAGTTCAGTTGCATTATTGGAGCTCTAATACCACAATAATGGCAGAAGTGTCATCAGACACACACTTTTATTAAATGGGAAAAGAAATTACATAAGAGACTTTGCAAGAGTTTACACCCGAACAACTCAACGGTCTTGCAATGAGCTATATATATGCTAAATGTCTTAACAAACTCTAGATATGGATCACTTATTAAATAAACAAGTGTCCATTTACAATAAATGCCAACTTTAACAATCTTCTAACTATACTCCTAATTTAGAGCCTAAGATACGACACCTTTCTAGAGTCATATCTTTTACAACAATAATCTATTTCTAAATGTCTCCATTTATTAATCAAATGTTCTAGATTATTAATTTAATATCCTAAATTAATAATCATTTTATTCTAACTTATTAAACTATAATATTTGTACTTTGGATTATCTAACAATTAATGATGAAACTCCAATATATGTTATGCATTATTTTACCTCACGAAAATCTTATGCAATTATAATTTTTTTATAGCAAAATAATGGTGCATGCAATAATACCTCGGGCTTCCTTATGTGACAAGAATTCATAAAAGTCACCGTGAAATATGAAGTGATATTGTTACATGGTTGTTCTTCACAATTTTTTGTGCATGAGGACAAACAAGAGAACCCTGAGTTGAATTTGTTGAAGCACAAATTGAATTTTAGACTATAGAGAATGGATCATGTTTTTCTATGGATATTTCTTCTATATTTTTTAGGTTTCTATGATCCTTTATGCGCACTTTACAAAACCCAAGTTGGTGTCTTTCATGGCACGTATTTTGCATGGTCCTTCTCAGTATGGATGGATGTCTCCTTGTGTAGTGAAACCTTTCAATGATGGAAATGGTGTAATTGTAGGCAAAAAATGTAGCTAGGCTAGTGCACAACCCTTCTCTCTCAATGTGAGCCCCCCCTCTTAAACACACTATGATGAAACACATATTCATTAGCATGTCTCTTATGTTCCCTTAGCTTGCATGGCTTCCACTTGATTTGTAAATTGTTGTGGGTATTCCATAAAAACAATTCACCCCAAAAAACTAAATATATGACTAAATCTAATGAGGTTATTCTCTATTTCACAACGATTACTTATGATCAAGTTATAATATTAGAAACATACCACTTTAATGTGGAAAATTATTAAGAAAATAAGAAAAGAACTACCCTGGGAAAAAATTACATCATCAACACAACATATACAATAAAAAATATGTGAGTGAAAAAATCCAATAAGAAATAAAGACATTTGTTGCTCTTTTGTTCTCGTATTTACAATGTAAATAACCAAGAAAGGTTAGCTCACCATGGAGTAAACATGCATTGTGCCATATGATATGCTACTACTAGGTGTTCTTCTTCCCATGCTTAGCTCTGATATTTCACTCATTTCATGTGTTTAATTATGGAACAAAAAAATATTACCATACGAATGGAACCCATTTTATCTCTAAGTGGTTGATATTTAACACCAATTGAAAGTCATTAGGGCTAGTGTTAGGGTTTTGAACCCTCTAAAGTCTTTTTGAAAGTCCATGCATGACTAGTTATGCATGTGTGAATATTGGTCACTCACACAATGTCCACTTAGAATTATTGTAATACCCTTAGGCTGAACCCCAAATTGTAAATATAAATGTAACTATAAATTACATATAAGTTGGTGAGTTGAAGGAACAAGATCTTTGGTTTGGTGCAGCGTTCATTAAGTTAGTGCGAGAGAATCTCACACCAAAGAAATGCACTCAGTTTGCAAAATGATACATTGCACAGTTTAATGTTTTGGCGTGTGCTTGTGTAAGCGCGCATGAATGATGCACTAAAAGAGAAACAACTTGAGGAATACAACGCGCATCGGTATAAGCATGTGAGGATAGCGCATGTTCCAGGATTCAGTGCACACCAGCTTAGTGCATGACTTTGGAGGCTAGAGAGCATTGTTGTATATATGACATGATGTAATGTGCACCTGTGTAAGTGTGTGAGGGTGGCGCACTGAAAGAAAAGTGCGCACAACCCATAAGTTCTGCACGCACTGGTTTAGTGGGCGATCTTTATGTTTTGAGGCTGGTGATTTTGGATGCAAAAGATACTACTTCTGTACTGAGAATATAAATGTAATCACATGCAAATTTAATGAAAAATACATCACTACAGCAGACCAACCACGTAAAAGAGTATGGGGGGGTTATAACTCCAGTAGTTGAGGTTAAGGGGGCTAAGTTAAGGGGGATTAAGGAATATTATATTAATATTCCTTAAAAGTATAAATTATGGATATTATTTTATCCTAAGTCCGAGGGAGAGGGACATGTGGACTGAAGACAATTCTCAACATGACAAGTGTCAAGTTGGGAACATGCATCCAAATAGTTTGGACTTAGTACCTTTTTGCTATCATTAGATCATTCATGCGATCACTCGGCGGTGAACTGTATCCAATTGTTTTGTCATCGAACCCTGCTGCTGTGGTGACCAATATTCTACTGTTATTGTCATAGATACATGTACATGGCTTAGCTTGGAGAGCTAGACTGAAGAGGCGGGTTGTCAAGCCTGTGGGACATCGAATTCTCTCCAGGTGAGAGAATTGAAGAGGAGAGATGTTAGGCTCGTGGGACATTGCATTCTCTCCGGGTGAGAGAATTGCAAGGAAGTAATTTCCCGAGGTGTCAAACTGCAGCGACAAGGCTCTGAGACTTCCTGTCCAACCTGTTGTTGAAGCCATTGAAGGGAAGTGGGGCAGCCAAAGGACTGTTGAGTAGAGAAGGGGCACACTTCTTGGGGTGGGACATGCATGTGGGGAATGAGGGACTGTAGGCTGTCAATATGAATTGGTACTTGTGACGAAATTCTTGTGATTGGATCACCTGTGACAAAATTTCTTGTGATTGAGTCACTTGTGACCGGGTTACTTGTGACGGAGTTTTCTTGTTGACTGAGATAACTTAGCTTGGTTAAGAACCCTTACCCGAGTGGAGTTTAGCCCTAGCTCAGGGTGAGCCACTGCTGAGAATGATGAGCAATGTGGTCTAAGGCTGGGAGGATCGTGGAAGGTCTACGTGCAATTTGTGAGATTTATTCAAAGATAAGTGTTATTTGTGTATTAAACCATGTGTTGCAATAATAATTATTCATATGTTTTCATGGGTTTATTCTATTATGTTGCATGTATATTTTTGTTATGAATATGTATGTAACTGTCCATTGTAGAATGTATTTTTTCTATGTTTTAATTATTATCAGAGTAATTCTGGTTGAATTGTTGGTAATGGAAACATTACGACTCAGTGTCAAAGCTTATGCCCATATTTCAATATTGATATGTTTTAAATATGGTATCAGAGCTGATTTCAGTTGAAGAGAAGATTTTTGGTGTGATGTGTCGAGTTAAGAATATGGATGGGTATGTTACAAGATGGTATCAGAGCAATAAAGTTTTTAAGTGGCATAGACCAGCAGGTGGTTGGGTGTGTCACAAATTGGTATCAGAGTAGTTTGGTAATGGGGTATGTTACAAATTGGTATCAGAGCAGTTTGGTAACAGGGTATGTTACAAATTGGTATCAGAGCCTAGTTTCAACACTGAGCCTAGATGGGCCGAGTTAGCTTAATGTCAAAGTAGATTCTCGTAGGGAATTGAATTCGAGAGTGGCTAAATTTCAAGTTACATTGCATCCATGACAGAAATTGGAAGCAATTGAGTGAAATTGGGTAAAAGCCCCATTTTTTGTTGTTAAATTCATGGAGAATTTGGGGAAATTGGGTTAAGTGAAGAAATATCCTTAATTTTAATCCATGTTTAAGAAAATTCAGACAGGAATTGGTTGAATTTGATGTTGCAGAGAAGTCATGACAGATTGAGTGAAATTGAACAAATGACATGGTTGTAGAACGTCCATGGTGGAAATTGGGTGAAAATCGAGAAAAAAGTCCCAATTTTTGCACCAAAATTTATGGAAAAATCAGTTAAGTATTGAAAATATCGTGCGTGCTAAATAATAGTGAGGCGCAGAGAAAAATAAAGGTGTGCATTAAAATTGAGTATTGTGTTGTATGGAACCAACGATGTGGAAAAATAGTGTTGTGCATGATGTGCACTAAACATGGGGCGTTGTGCAAAAAATAAGAGTACACAGGATATGTACTTTAAGTTTTGGCATTGCGCCATGCATAACAGGTGGCATGCGCAGAAGATAAGTGTGTGGTAAAGCATGCTGAAGTTTGACACTGCAAGGTGCATAACTTGTGGCACACTAATAATAATGTGATGCGCAAGGTGTGCACTTGGGGTGGTGACATAGCATGATACAAAGTTATTGGTGCACGCGCAACGTTGGTACGATGTGCGTGCATGTTGAATGTTCACGTCGCATGAAGGGATAGGAATTGGCGTGCAGTATGAACACACTAAATATTAGGGTTGTGTGGTGTGGTACTCACAGTGCACGTAGAGTATTGGTGCGCGACACAAAAGTCGTGCTCAGTGGAGATTGGCGCGCAATAGAAAAATATGCACACTGGATATAAGTGCGCAATGCATATGTAAAATTGGTGCATGATAATTATGGGTGATAATTGAGAAGTAGTGCACATGAAGTTGATTGGGCAGTTAATCTTCCCAAGAAATTAGAAGAGAGGATTATGATGTCTTATGGAAACAAAATTGTACATAGTTTCATGAACTTGTTAAATTGTTTAGCCTAACAAATTTTGTTGGGTGCACATTTTGCAGAGTTAACAACATTTAAATCATAACAGGATCAACACAAGTTTAAATCATGGAAGATGTGCATGGAGTTTACAACCATGAAGAAGAGATCAAATGGATGTCTGTCCACATGAGTAATGAAGCTACAAATTCAAATGGACATGGAGAAGGTAAGGAAGAAAACATGAACTTGGTTGAAACCATAAAAAAATTACAAAAGGATGTCTTGAGTTACAAAGTTGATAATAAGAGGCTTATGAAAGCCAAGGAGCAACAAGAAGACTTCAACATCAAGATAATGCAGAGCTTGGATAAAATAGAGAAGAAGATGGATAAGGAGACTGAGTCAAGTAGATCATGGAGCCATAAGTCTCATGATAAGAGGGGAAGAACAATGTGCAACAAAAGTGTTGGCAAGCATCAACATCACTCTCCAAGGCATTCAACTAGAAGTGCGCACAGTAGTTCAAGTCCATCTCCTGTTAGGAAGCAAAAGAAGAAGTCCAGAGTGGATGAGCTACAGGGGGAAATGAATAAAATCAAGCCTCCTAACTTTGAAAGTGAACACAAGAAGGATGAGGATGCAGAGACATGGTTGTTGAATATGAGAAAGTATTTTCAGTTGCATAATTACTCTTCACATGCAGAAGGTAGAATTGTTATTTATCAGCTCAAAGGAAAAACATCAATGTGGTGGGACCAATATGTGCAGGTGCAACACATTGATGAGAAGAAGGTGACTTGGAGAGAATTCAAGAGATATTTTCAAAGGAAATACTTGACTAAGAGATCCCATGATAAGAAAATGAAGGAATTCTTTGAATTCAAGCTTGGGAGTATGACCGTAGATGAGTATCAAAGGAGGTTTTTAGAGATGTTGAAATATGTTTCCTTCATAAAGGATGAGCAAGTTAAGATTTAGAAATATTTGAGTGGGATGCCATCATTTATCAGTGACATGATACAATATGATGATCTCAAAACTTTGGAGGAAACTATAAGAAGGGATAAGTGTCTTTATGATTAGCATAAAGGGAAAGCAACTTACTAAAAAGCTTGGGAAGACAAGAAGAAAAGCAAGATGGAATAGAGGAAGAAGGGAACTAAACCACCATTCTTCGGAAATAACTATTAGGAACAACCAACAACTAAAGAATCCAAAATGACAGAGTCATTGGGGAAAATTCCAAGGCAACAAATTATTAAATGTTGGGGTTGTAAGGGAGATCATATGTACAAAGATTGCCCCACAAAAGTGAAAGAGCGAGGATTGTTCACAATGCACAACAAGTTGAAACAATGGAGGACATGGGCAGAAGTGTACCTAAGATTTATGCAGCCTTGGACAACAAGCAAGCTGGATTTCAGTAACAAATGATTGAAGTGTAAGATAAGATTAATAACCAGCCCATTGCCATTTTAATTGATTCAGGAGCTAGTCATAGTTATCTAGATCCTAAGATGGTGGAAACATTATTTGCCAAGAAGCAAGCTTGGAAAACCTTGGATGGTGCATCTAGCTACATGAGCGAAAAGAAAAATTAATGAGATGGTTAAGGCATGTCCAGTGAATATGAATGGATTGAACACTAGCGCAGAGTTGAACATCATACCTTTAGGTTCCTATGACTATCTAATTGGTATGGATTGGTTGGACCAACATCATGATGTCATATAGTGTTATAATAAATCTTTTACGTGATTAAATGAGGAAGGCAACTTAAGGACAATACAAGGAATTGTCAGAGTAGTCACTGTTAGAGAAGTTTCAGCCTTGCAGCTAAAGAAAAGTTACAGGAAGGGTGCCAAATATTTGTCGCGCAGATGGAAGAGACACCTACGGATAAGGTATCAAATATCGAAGATTATGTAGTCCTAAAGGAGTTTGAAGGTGTATTCAAGGAAATACCAGGACTGCCACCCAAAATAGATATCGATTTCTCTATCAATATGATGTCGGGAGCAACTCAAGTATCTAAGACTCCTTACAGGACGAGTACACCAAAACTGAAGGAATTTCAAATGCATCTTGAAGAAATTTTGAAGAAGGGCTATATATGCCCAAGTGTGTCACCTTGGGTTGCCCTAACATTATTTGTGAAGAAAAAGGATGGAACTTTGAGACTTTGCATTGACTTCAGACAGTTGAACAAGGTAATTGTGAAGAACAAGTATCCTTTTCCAATGATAGATGACCTCTTTGATCAGTTGAAAGATGCAAAAATATTCACGAAGATTGATCTCAGGTCGGGTTATCATCAGGTAAGAATTAAAGAAGAGGACATTAGCAAGACTGCATTCAGAACAAGGTACAACCATTATGAGTTCACGGTGGTACCATTTGGGTTAACGAATGCACCAATTGTTTTCATGTGTCTCATGAATGGTATATTCAGGAATTACTTGGACAAGTTTGTCATTGTCTTTTTGGGTAACATTCTTATATATCCTAAGTCTGAAGAAGAGCATGAGAAACACTTGAGAATGGTGTTACAAGTTTTGAGGGAGCATCAGTTCAATGCCAAGTTGAGCAAGTGCTCATTTTACCAGAAACAAATTCATTATTTGGGCCATATCATTTTAGAAGAAGGAATAACAATGGACCCTGAAAAAGATAAAGGCCATTGAAGGATGGCCAACACCAAGGAATGTCTTGGAGATGAGATCATTCACGGACCTTGCAGATTACTATAGAAGATTTATTGAAGGATTTTCAAAGATTGTGCACCCAATTACTTCTTTATAGAAGAAGGGTGTGAAGTTTGAGTGGACCATGATTATGAAAGAAATTTCTAACACTTGAAGAATTTATCAACAAGTGCTCCAATATTGAGGATTGTTGATCCAAATGAAGATTTTGTTGTATGCACTGATGCATGTAAAGAAGGACTTGGTGGATTCCTTAGTCAGAATGGGTATGTGGTATGCTATGAATCAAGAAAGTTGAAGGAGCATGAAAGGCACTATGTTACTCGTGATTTGGAGTTAGCATCCATAGTGCATGCCTTGAAAATGTGGAGGCACTACCTCATGGGGAAGAGATTTGAGTTGAGGACAAACCATAGTGGTCTGAAATACTTGTTCGGACAACCAACGCTTAATGTTAGGCAAAACAGGTGGTTCGATTTCCTTAGTGAATATGATTTTGATATAAATCATATCAAAGGTAAAAAGAATAAGGTGGTTGATGCACTCAACAGGACGGTGCATGAGATGCATGCTACAACCATTAGCATGTACCAATCAGATTTGAAAGATAGAATTCTAGAAGCTGCAAAATTACAAGAAAAACTTCAACAATACATTTAGGTAAATGAAAAACTTCAGCAAGGTAAATTACAACAGAAAGTTGAAGATTATAAGCTGGAAAATAATGAAATTCTCAAGTATAGGGGAAAAATTTATGTGCCAAATTCTCGGGCATTGAAGGATCTGATATTGAGAGAAATGCATAATGTACCTTATGTTGGACACCTAGGTTATCAGAAAACTGTTACAACTGTCAAGAGCCGATATTATTGGCCAGGCATGAAGAAATAAATTGTTGATTTTATTGCTAGATGTTTGGCATGTCAAAAGGTCGAGGCTGAGCATAAACACCCGATTGGTTTGTTGCAGCCATTGCCCATTCCTGAGTGGAAGTGGGAAGTTGTAACAATGGATTTTATCACCAAATTACCAAGAACCAACAAGCAACATGATTATATCATGGTGGTAGTGGATAAGCTTACAAAAGCTGCCCATTTTATTCCAGTAAAGCTCACTCTCAAGGCAACTAACATAGTTGATATTTATTTGAAGGAAATAACTCGATTACATGGAATTCCCAAGACAATTGTGTCTGACAGAGATCCAAAATTTGCATCAAATTTCTGGAAGGGT
>WSFP011476990.1:0-16809 GCA_009831015.1 Picea engelmannii
ATATATATATCCTCTCTCCAGCTCTGATTCTTACCTTGTGTCAAAGATGTAAGATATTGTTCCAAACCTCGCAACTTTGATTGGCGAAATGGTAGGTACTCGGTTGATCTCTCATGCTGGAAGCCTTACAAATCTTGCAAAATGTCCAGCATCAACTCTTCAGATTCTTGGTGCTGAGAAGGCTCTTTTCAGGGCCACACAGACACAGAAGCACCAAAACATGGAAGATGATGAGGAGGACATGGATCCCACCCAATACTTTGAAAACAGGTTGAAGGTGTTGGCTGCATTGAAGAGCTCCGGGGTAAATCCGTATCCGCACAAGTTTCATGTCTCTTTATCTCTCCTCGAGTACATAAATAAGTATGCGAATTTAAACAGTGGGGAACACCTTAAAGATGTAGAAGTTTCTTTAGCTGGGAGAATCATGAGTAAGAGAAGTTCAGGGGAAAAACTGAACTTCTACGATTTACACAGCGATGGAGCAAAAGTACAGGTCATGGCCGATGCAAGGAACTCAGGAATGGAGGAGGTTGAGTTCATTAGGCACTTAAAACATGTGGAAACACCCCAAAATATGGTCTAAGATCAGGGCATCTAAGATCAGGGCGTGGAAACACGTGGAAACGTTGTGGGAGGGCCTCTGCTCGAAATAAAGGGCGTATATCTCGTTACCTGGAAAATAATTGTTCTATAGCAAGCACCTTTCACTATCTCGCTCATTCAGTCTTTATGGTTCTACCCTTTCCTTCCCCAACAACTCACTTTCATGGTTTTCATGTGATTATCGGGATAATTAGATGTGGTATTCGCCAATAAAATATCGGGGTCATTCATTTGACCAAGGAGCATCACGTCGGCTTTGAAGCAGTTGCATGGCTCATTTCGTAGACATGGTTTGGTTCTTCCCACCCATTTGTGGGTCTGTTCAGGGAGCTCTTTTAGGTAGAAATAAAGAGGCAGGTGAAGCGGCAGGATGCCAACCAACCCACCCAATTGAACTATTCCTGGAAACCTACCCTATTCTCCAACTCGCTCATTTGGAGCTACCTTCCTCCAACGTCAGGAAGGCGATGGCACACCTATGCAAGCTTGAGAACTCCTTTTGTTTTTAGGGTAACTTCTCGAATTGATTGTTTCTCTGAGGTGAATACAAATATATTTGGTGAGAAACTTCGAGATCAGGTTGAGGAAAGGTTAGAATTCTATGATAAGGGCATAGCCCCTCGTAAGAACCTTGATGTTATGAAAGAATCTATTCAAAATTTCGAGAAGGAAAAGGGTGATGTGCCTAAACTTGAAAGTAAGTGGCTTTGTGTTACTCAACATTTTTTTTTTGTTTGCAGCTATGCAGTTTTATTTCTTTTTGTTGATACAGAGAGCAGATTTTCTGAATCCTTGTCATCTTGGATAAGAATTTTCTATACTGTTAGCTGTAAACAACGCTTTCAGGTGAAGAAAGCTGATAACTAGGGTTGATACAGTAGACTATCACAGTTTAGAATTTTAGATCCAAATGTTTTTATGCTATTTTAGGGTTGATTTCATTTATGTTCCCATCTTCTGTAGTTTAGATGGAGGTATTATCACAAGCAGATCTGAATACATTGTCTCAATACTTATATTTACCATTCCCCCCCAGTTAAGATCAAGCATTGAGCAGAGACGCATAAAACTAGAGGTGTAGATTAGCTTTAGACTCTGCGCTTATTCTATAAAACGAAGGGTGTATATTGGGCTTTAGACTTAGCGCTTATTCTATGACGGGAGTTTTTACCATGGAATTTTTCATAACTTGGAGTTGTTTTTTTTTTTTTATTGTAGGCTGAATATTTCCGGCAGCTTCTCAAGCCGATTACGTAGATTTGTTTGTTCGTCTCTAGGTTATTGCAACACTTCGAAATCTTTCTACTGTGAAGCCGATTAGATATTGGAAAAAAAAATATGGCCAAAACACACTAGTTCTTCTCATGAACCTGGACAGTATGGTTTTCACATATAATAAAAAGGCGGTATTGATTTTTATTAAATTTTCTATGTTTTATGTGTAGGTTAAGTGTGGGATTTACTAACTAACCTCTTATTTAGGCCCTTGGTTCCAGATTTGAACCAGGGCTCTGATACCAGATGTAAAGCTCTTATTTAATTTAAACTACCATTGATTTAGAACAGAACAGTAAATTTAAAATTCACTTAATCTAGCACATTCAATCTAATATTTCAATAAATAAAATTTACTAACAATTTAATTCAAAAGATTCATAACTCTAACCTGAATCTGATGCTTGCTTCCTTAGCTTGAATCTGATGCTTACTTCCTTAGCTTGAATATGATGCTGCGCTTTAGGACACCCCAAAACCAACCTCCCTGCCAACTAGTAACGCCTAGCCCTAGGACATCAATGGATGTCCTAGCCCTACAAGCCCAAAACCTCTGCAGCCCCCCAGTGCACTGTAAACTCCACTGTCTATTTCACTCTCCAATCCTCCAAGCTTCCCCTCTCGTAGAATCCCCCCCCATCATCCTTCTCCACTTCCCTTATTCCTCCTTCATCGCCCTTCCTCCATTAACTCCCCCCACCAAATACCTTATCCCTTTCTTAAATGCCTTATCCATTCATTCATTATTTATGCTTACATATTGGTTACGTTATCCCTTGTGGGATACATAACCCCATTTAAACATTAAATTTTATTATCCACCCCTTATTAATACTTTATTAATTAGTTAATTAATTAATAATCAAATTAATCATTAACCATATTGATTTAAGAGTTAATTATACTTAAATTAAGCATAGTCAAGAATAACTAATTAATAACCAATAATTAGTTAAGGTTATTTAATAAATAATTATAGTTTAGCTAATTTTTAGGATTATTTATTAAATTAATCATCTTAATAATTAAGGGTCGTTACATGGTAGAAACCACTTGATTACCAGTCATTGAATAAAACCGTTAACAAGTGTGAGGGAAATAACCATTGATGTTGATGACTCCCAAGGTACTAAAGTACAATCCGAAAGAATTTGAATGAATGAGATGAAGTCGAGCACTCGGTGGAATCTCTCGATCAGGGATCAATGATGTAAAACCCCTATCAAAAGTGAAGAGACCTACCATTAAGGCATGCAGGTTCCAAGGTACTAAATGATTTCTAAGTCTTATTTCCAGATAATGAGTTGGAGTCTACGGAACAAGACTCATCACATGAGGGCCTTGATGTATCCCCCATCAATGACATGAAATAAGTAACAAATTTTGAGGGTGAAACAGAGTATGAATACAGGTTGAAATGGACATAGGGAAGGCTGACATAGTAATAATGGACAACTGCAAATGACTGACTCGATAGAGGGCTCATGTGAACTTCTCTTGAACATATGAATGACACGACCAAGGACTTGGCAGCATTGACTCAAAGATGACCCAAGATATGACCTTGGAGCAAGTTGAATGAGAGACAAATGGATTTCCCAACCCAGATTCAAACAACGAATAGGGGGTGTCATGTTCAAGAGTGACGCTTACTACCATTAATATGAATACAAAAACACATCCCTCTTCCAAAATTTCCCCCACCATTTCTGGTGAGTACCTCTTTATTTTTATGAAATCTTGAGGAAGATAACATATGCTTGTTGATGTAAGCTCATACTTCGGATGAGTCCCTCGGAGTATATTTAATGAACCCTAGGAAGGAGTGGTTCGGTCCCATTACGGGTCTGTCGATGTTTGTTTAATGAGTCCAAGGATAGAAAACTCGGGACTTTTTCATGTTTTGAAAGTTTGAAAAACACTTAAAGAGAACTCTCCCATTTCCTTTTTCATAAATAAGTCCGACGAGACTGAAAAAGTGATAAACTATCGCCCGTCAAACATTTTCTTCAGATACTTTAACGAGTGTGAAGAGAACAAGATCGCTCGGAAATCTTTTTGTTTTTACGTAGCGTGAAAAGAGCTTAAAGGATACTCCTCTAGGGTCGTCGTTTTCATGTTACCATACGAGTACGAAAAGACGAGAAAAAGTATACTCGGTTACGTTTTCATATATTTTTGAGCGCAAGAACGAACGAAGACTGAGCTCAAGGTTTTTCTAAAAACCCTAAAAAGTAGTCGTACATGCGACAAAAAGAAAAAAAACTCGTACTCCTTCGTTTTGGACTTCAAAGTTGCTACATCTGCAAAAACACACACTCATAGGACTATTAAGGCATTAGGTTTTATAGACAAAATAATATAAAAAATCAACAAAAGTGGAAAAAAGTGAATAAATATGGGTAAAAAGGGTTTTTACCATTTCCTTGTGATTTTGCCAAAAACTTTGCCCAACACAACTCGTTTTCCCCCAAACTTATTTGTTTGATCATGGGAGGCATAGGCGATCATTTGGAAAATCGTTTCAGCCAATGAGGTAAGCTCTTGATCCTTTAACTTTTCCATGGTTTAGTTTTAGTTTTTATTGGAAATTTTTAGGGTTTTGGGTTCATTTTAGGGCCACACCATGTGCTCAACCATTCTTGCAGGTGGGCCTTGCAAGACCTGCAAGAATCTAGGATTCTCGCAGGTGGCCCTTAGGGCACCTGCGAGGGTCGGAAAATGGATTTTAAAATTGACTTTTGCCAAATAAAAATTATGCCAAAGTTTGAAACAAGTCACTGACCCTTCTCTCATGGCCCTTGTGCAAGTGTTTGATCATCACAATGTTGGAGTGGCGAGAAAGAGAACATGAGGAGGAGGATTCCATTGCTGGGAATGACCCAGGTACCATTGCTTCCCTTCAAGACTCTGGGCTCTTGGAATTCTTTAGGATTCCGGCATGAGGGCCCAACTCAAATTGTTGGAATACCTGGTTCATATGTGGGACGTGGACCAACAGTTGTTTCACGTGGGAGTCCACACGTTGACCCTAGATATCGAGGATATCTATTTTCTAACTGGGTTATCACGACGTGGGTACCATGCTAGCTTGACCAGTGGCCAAGGCGGTGGACTCCCTATGAGTGAGTATTGTCACCAATATTGTGTTCCTGAGGCAGAAAGAAGCAAGGGCAAGGTTGCTATTTGGGGTGTCCAAGACTTGACCCTGTGAACCATTTTGTTCACTATAGCATGCATGGCTAGGAGCGCGGCTCCACACATGGCTCTCCAGATATACTTCCAATACGCCATAGAGTGCACAAAGCTAGGAGTCTTCAACTGGTCGGATGTAGTTTTCCATAGTATGAAGAGGCAATTGACGAAGTGCAAGAGGGGCAACTTGAAGCAGTTTGGGTATGGACCACTTTTGGTGTCCTTCTTCCTTGAGAGGGTTCCACTACTGAGACTACAAGTTGATTAGGGTTTACTGGCCCCACAAAATCCGAGGATATTGAGGTGGTGCAACCTTATGGCTTGACACGTAGCAGGGCCCATCATCACGTACAATGATTCATTTTTTGACTAGTTGCGGCCCCAGATGCGTATGATTGACGACTACGCATACGCTGGTTTGGATTTCCGAGGGGATCCGGATTTGGCCCTGCCTGAGGATGCTCAGTGGGGTTATTTAGGTAAGAAGTATGCATTTTTTTTTTTAATTTTTTTTGTAATTTTTATCATATGAAATGTTTTTGTGTTTATCCAAGAACTAACCAAAAAAATCTCTTTTTGATGACACAGATGTGGGGTGATATCGACCTTGGGAAACATCTCCTATTCAGCGGTGAGGAGAGGTGGCTCCAATGGCGAGATGGGATGTCGAAGACTATGAGTCAGTGGAGAAGAACTTGGAGGGGTTGACTATTGACATCTTGGATATGGCTATTGGGGAGATTCCTAGATGTTACCAGTGCCATATTGTGGGCGTGTCTGAGTCTATCAATCAACTGCTTTGTAGGGTAGCCCGAGCAGTTGTGTGTTATCATGAGCATCATCCGTGATGCTTTTTTGTAGAATCCATGGGCTTCTTCATATTTTTGATATTTTGGTCCTTAGACGAAAACTTTTTGTCAAAACTTTTGATCATTATAAACATACATATGACTTCTACCAGCTTATCTTGTGTTGTGTTATACATGTAATGTATGATTAGTTTATAAATGGTCCAAATGTCTATCTAACACATAGTTAGTTAATGCATCAGTGAATGTATTTAGACATCTAGGAATGTGCTGATACTCAATATAATCAAAATAACATTCCAAGAGGTGGATTTGTAAATATACCTGTAATAAAGTAGGACTTCGAATAACATAGAAATTACTTAGTTGTAGTACTACTAGCTGCGAATCGATTCGTATAACCAGGTGGAAGATACCAAGAAAAATAACATCGATCAACAATTCAATGATGGTGCTATATTCTACAATATTATTGGTCGCACGACCAAGTCACACACCTCGCAGACTGATAAGTTCATTTGTAGATGCATAAATTGCCCATGCAGTAGAAGCAAGGTTTTGAGTACTACGGCTAGCACCATCGGCGAAGCCAATGTGGGGCAATGAAGACTCCGTCATCTAGAAACCAAGCACAATGTAACATAAGCGGTCGAGGGCAGAGATGAAATAACGAAAAAGAACACTACAGTAACACACAAGAAGTATGATACAATAAAATACAAGCACTTATGCACAGGTGATATTAGGCATAGTACTTCTTTATGTACAACCTATTTCTAGGTTCTCTCAAAGGGATACCGTCGTAGTCTACCAACTTGTAAGATCATTTCTCTAAAACTCGTCTGACGATATAAGGACCTCACCACATAGCTTCAAATTTTCCATCTCCTAGCATATCCCGATCTTGTTCATACAAAAGAACCAGATCACCTTTAGAGAAAATGCGTGGCTTGACATGTTTGTCATATTGGGCTTTGACGCGTTTCTTCTGGGCTTCTACTCTCTCATGTTTACAGGTAAGTATAGTTTCCTAAATGATTTTTATTCACTATTGTTACATTTCAAACATCAGTTGTTGAGCAGTGACAGAAACAAGGTTTCTTCAGTTTTGAAGTTACTTGGATGGTTGTTATGGAAGTCAACATTTACTTAACCAAGAGGCAGTATGGTTGGTTAGTGTAGGAGTAGACAGAAGAATAATATCTTCATATGAGCACTTATATTGTTTTCAGATTTTGGTTGAATAAGTAGAGCAGGTTACAGGTTGTCCGAAGATAAGTTGCTCAAGCCAGATGACTCCATAGCCTAATGGCCTAGACACAATAAAAAATTGTGAATGATTACTGAGCAGGTGGTGGATTTTTCAGGTTAAATGGACAGGCATAGGTTTGCTTGTTCTTGGAACCTCACTGGGAGGATTCCATCCCTGAGTAGGAGCCAGTTGTTATCTCCTAAAATAACACCATCATTTTTGTCAATTTTAGGTGATAGTGAAAACTCTAAAAAATTATTTCTAAAATTTTATAGGCTTGTTAGAGAGCCTATTATTTGTAAATAAACTTGAAACAAACATCAGAATTGATTTTATTAAGCAAAGGGGAGAGTTACATGTTTCGGTGGTTTAGGCGAACCTGTGAAGAGTTCATTAACCACTGAAAGCCTTGGCTTTCGGTGGTTAAAAGAGAAAAATAAAACTCATTTAACGACTGAAAACGTGTTAGCGTGGAAATATTAGAGCCCGTGTTTTCGCATAATCTAGCACAATAATGGATGGATAACCATCGAAAATCAAGCTAATTGGTGATGTAATGTGGTATGATTGTTCTTGATCGAAGTTTGATGCATTGTGGTACTTGTTAAACCCCATCTGTCCATTCGCATTCAAAACCTTGCATACACAGAAATCCCTGATTAGTTCGATCCTCCCTAACTATTTAAATTCACGTGGCTTTAATAAATTCAAGTTCCAAGAGATACCACCATGATGATTTCCCATTTAAGTTTATCATTTGAAATTCCTTTGATTTAGGAATCAAATCCTAGTTTGTTGTTATTCCTCATCTCTATCTCACAGAAGTTGAGTCATTGTGATTCTCATGCAAATTAATTCTCCACGGATCCGTTTTTTGAATGTTACAGATTTCGGTGGTTAACAGGCCTAAAATCTGCCTCTCTTAACCACTGAAAGCAGAGCTTTTCGGTGGTTAACAGGCCCATATTTTTCTCCCTTAACCACCGAAACTTGTTACATGGCAGCGAAGGAGTATTTTTGCCCAGATCGAAGTTTTTCTCAGCCGAATCTCTTGAAAACTCTTTCTAAAGATAGATATTTAATTATAGCATCCAATCTAAGATCCACTTTTGATTCAAAGGAGTTAGAAGAGGTGTTCAAGTTGATTTGGAACCTATTTTTGGGCAAATAAATCAGGGTTTTTCCTAAACTTGGAAAATTCGAATTTCATCTTCATCAAGAGATATCAAACAACGTTGGAAGGCTTATGTGCACAGCACAAAGGTTCTACATGATCTAAAGACCATAGAATGAGGAGTTGACCTCATTTTGAGGATCTCTTCCTCTCTTTTTGTAAAAATTGTTTTGACTTTCTATCTTTGGCAAATCTGATCCATTTTTATAAGATTCGAGTATTTTATTGTAAAGTGATAAAGCTAAAGATATGAGATGAACAAAGGGTTCAATCTTGGATACATTTGTCTACTGTAATAGACTCTTATTTTGATAATAGAATCAGATTCTTCTTTTGCCTTCAATATCAGATTTTTACATGTACTTCATCATTCTATAATTTACTTCAGTTTGTCTTAGCTTCTAAGGGTTGTCATCTCTTTATTAAGCTCATAAACTTGAATTAAATAATTTCTTGCTATCTTGTATGACCCTGCACACTGTTGTATTTGGTTATCAATGTTAGTATTCTTCATCCCCTGTTAAACTATTATGTCTGATTATTGATTTCTAAAAGCACTGTCTTATTCAAGAATATGATAAGATTGTCCATTTCATTAGTCATTGAGTTGCCCCATTGATCCAAGCATACCTAATTATCATATTCTTAAGTTACTAGGCATCTTTGGCCTTCAACCCCAAAGAGTTTCTTGGAGAGCTAACAAATTGGTACCGTTGCCAGGGAGAGGAGATTGAAGCTCAACTTCCTTGGGACATGACATAGATCCATCTTTGATGATAGACAATGCATGGACATTTTATTGGTTGAAATTTTCTATCTGGCGACTCCATTGAATAACTTTGGCTTCGAAAAGAAGGGCTCATATCAGAGAAAATCAGCAGAGGCCACCAGCAACTCCTGTTGCTTATTCAAGAAGATCATCAGAAGAGGAAGATCTCTACAAAGGAAAACTTCCAGAGAAGCAAGGACATCTTATGATCTTGACACTGTTTCAAAGACTCCACTGGGGAAAATCCAGTTGACAAAAGATGAAGAGGTTGAAGTTTGATTCCAGATATCAGTTTATCAGTTTGCTTCATGAACTGTTGTATTTCTTTATCATCTCTTTCATGCTTTTTCTTTCGCATGTTAAGAGAATTATTTTCTATTTTGTATATTCGGAAACTTATCATTCTTCTTATATATATACCACCCTAGAAGAGGAAAGCTTGCATCCTGCTTGCATTGTAGAAGTAGATTCAACAACTTTACCTCAAACCATTCATAAAAACGAGCATTGTATTCAAATTCCTTTTGAAACTGATCAACCATTTAACTCTATAGAGATTGAAATTGATTCTAAACCTACTCAAACTTCAGTACCTGCTAACATTACTACTATAACTTTTCATCAACCTCTTATCCCTCAAGAGAATTCCACTGCTTTTCAAACCAAGATCAGGATGAAGATGTTTAAACCTTTAAGGCTTCCCTATCCCCTTCATCCTTATCCTATTGACTGTTATGAATATCTTCCCCAATTTTCTAGAGAGAATCAAGTTTCAGTTGAGAGGAACTTGGAACCCTTTGAGGATTTTGTTGATCGTTTTCAAATTGTTCATGAAGATGTAATCATGAGATTTTTCTCGAAATCTCTAATCATAGATGTTGTTGCATGGTTTAAAGGTCTGAGAGATAATTCTATTAGCTCTTGGATCAAGTTCTCTAATGATTTTACGAAGTACTGGGGTGAGTACAAATCACTAGATTCATACCTTGCTGATTTTTATGCTTTGAAGAGAGAGCAGGGTGAAACTTTGTCTATCTTCAATCGAAGCTTTTACAACATCTACCATGACATGCCTTTGAAGGTCCAACCTACAGAGACAGCTGCCATGATACATTATCTTATGTGTCTTCATTCGGAACTTGCCCTTCTTCTGCTAGAAAGGAAGTCTTCATTCTTAACTCAGTTGTTTGAAGATTCTCATGAGGTAGAAAGAACATCTGTGCTGCAAGAGGACTTATAAGCTATCATATTATGAAAATATGCATCCTTATGAGCAGAAAAACTGTCAATATGTTTCCATTTTGGATCAAGAAGACAGTAAGGATGGTTCAGATTTTGAACATGGAGATTATGAATGCAAAGCAGTTTGTGAACAACAATGAGAATGTGAGTCTATTTCAGATTCAAGTCAAAGTTTTTCAATATTTGCTGAGTGCTCCAAAAACAGGTATGAGTTAGAATGTTATGATTAGTTTGATAACTAGGATGAGCCTATGGTAATCAATGATTGCATAAGCAATTATATTTTTTCAACTGATCTTTATTCTTATGATCTTGACATTGTTTCATCATCATCCTCTGACCATTTTTCTGAACAAAAAGTCATTATGATTAATGATTACAAGTTAATCTCAAGAGAACTAGAAGGTGATCAGTATTATAGCAAAAGAACAGTCATGGCTAAGCGAGAGGCTTCTATAGATGTACAGTTTTTTCCCGAGGATCAGTATGTTTCTGATCTCTATTTCCAAGACCCGGTGGCAGCCTTCATGGAATCATACATTTCAGGAAACTTGAAAATTTCATATTTCTTCAGCTCTCTCATGTTTACGGGTAAGTATAGTTTCCTGAATGAGTTTTATTCACTATTGTTACATTTCAAACATCAGTTGTTGAGCAGTGAAAGAGACAAGGTTTCTTCAGTTTTGAAGTTACTTGGATGGTTGTTATGGAAGTCATCATTTACTTAACCAAGAGGCAGTATGGTTGGTTAGTGTAGGAGTAGACAAAAGAACAAGCTCTTCATATGAGCACTTAGATTGTTTTCAGATTTTGTTTGAATAAACAGAGCAGGTTACAAGTTGTCTGAAGATAAGTTGCTCAAGCCAGATGACTCCATAGCCCAATGGACTAGACACAATAAAAAATTGTGAATGATTGTTGAGCAGGTGGCGGATTTTTTAGGTTAAATGGACAAGAACAGGTCTGCTTGTTCTTGGAACTTCACTGGGAGGATTCCATCCCTAAGAAGGAGCCAATTGTTATCTCCTAAAATAACACCATCATTTTTGTCAATTTTAGGTGATAGTGAGAATTCTAAAAAATTATTTCTAAAATTTTATAGGCTTGTTAGAGAGCCTATTATTTGTAAAAATATTGAAACAAACATCATAATTGATTTTCTTAAGCAAAGGGGAGAGTTACAGGTTTCGGTGGTTTAGGCGAACCTATGAAGAGTTCATTAACCATTGAAAGCCTTAGCTTTTGGTGGTTAAAAGAGAAAAATAAAACTCATTTAACCACTGAAAAAGTGTCAACGTGGAAAGATCAGAGACCGTGCTTTTGCATAATCCGGCGCAATAATGGATGGATAACCACTGAAAATCAAGCTAATTGGTGATGTAATGTGGTATGATTGTTCTTGATTGAAGTTTGATGCGTTGTGGTACTTGTTAAACCCCATCTGTCCATTCACATTCAAAACCTTGCATACGCAGAAATCCCTGATCAGTTCGATCCTCCCTAACTGTTTAAATTCACGTGGCTTTAATAAATTCAAGTTCCAAGAGATATCACCATGATGATTTCCCATTTAAGTTTATCATTTGAAATCCCTTTGATTTAGGAATCAAATCCTAGTTTGTTGTTATTCCTCATCTCTATCTCACAAAGCTAAGTCATTGCGATTCTCATGCAAATTAATTCACCACAGATCCGTTTTTTGAAAGTTACAGGTTTCGATGGTTAACAGGACTAAAATATGCCTCTCTTAACCATTGAAAGCAGAGCTTTTTGGTGGTTAACAGGCCCATATTTTTCTCCCTTAACCACCGAAACCTGTTACATGGCAGCGAAGGGGTAGTTTTTCCCAGATTGAAGTTTTTCTCAGCCGAATCTCTTGAAAACTCTTTCTAAAGATAGATATTGAATTATAGCATCCAATATAAGATCCACTTTTGATGCAAAGGAGTTAGAAGAGGTGTTCAAGTTGATTTGGCACCTATTTTTGGGCAAATAAATTAGGGTTTTTTCTAAACTTGGAAAATTCAAATTTCATCTTCCTCAAGAGATATCAAACAGCCTTGGAAGGCTTATCTGCACAACACAAAGGTTCTACATGATCTAAATACCATAGAATGAGGAGTTGACCTCATTTTGAGGATCTCTTCCTCTCTTTTTGTAAAAATTGTTTTGACTTTCTATCTTTGGCAAATTTGATCCATTTTTATAGGATCTAAATATTTTATTGTAAAGTGATAAAGCTAAAGATATGAGATGAACAAAGGGTTCAATCTTGGATACATTTTGCTACTGTAATAGATTCTTATTTTGATAATAGAATCACGGTCTTCTTTTTCCTTCAATATCATATTTTTCCATCTACTTCATCATTCTATACTTTACTTCAGTTTGTCTTAGCTTCTAAGGACTGTCATATCTTTATTAAGCTCATAAACTTGAATTAAAGAACTTCTTGCTATCTTGTACGACCCTGCACGTTGTTGTATTTGGTTATCAATGTTAGTATTCTTCATCCCCTGTTAAACTATTCTGTCTGATTATTGATTTCTAAAAGCACGGTCTTATTCGAGAATATGATAAGATTGTCCATTTCATTAGTCATTGAGTTGTCCCATTGATCCAAGCATACCTAATCATCATATTCTTAAGTTACCAAGCATCTTTGGCCTTCAACCCCAAAGAGTTTCTTGGAGAGCTAACAGGACCAATGGAGACCACAGGGTGTAGAGGAGTGGGGTGTGATCGTATTTTATTGTTGTAAGTCTGGAAAGCGTGGAATTTTTGGATGATGATTATACAATCGTTGAATAAAGAGGGCCAAAAATACCTTGCTCGTAAGATCTTTTGGGCAGTAGCATACCCATACATGTGACCACCACAGGCTCCAAAATGGAATTCATTTAGGGCTTTCTCGACTTCGTCAAACATGAGGAAGCGTCGAAAAACAGAGTCAATCCCATGACGATAAAGAGTATCACCGAGGATAATATAATGATGGGCTTGGTAGCGTATGTGATGGCGGTCAGTGCTAGACAAATCAGGCTGGAAAGTATGGGTCTGGAGATATATGATGATATCTCCGTACCAAAGGTCATCGGAACTAATAAGAAAAAGGGATTCATCGGGTAATGAATCGACTGCTACATTTTCCATCTCAGAGAAAGGAAGGTCGCATATCAACTCAACAAACACCAAGGATTTCTTGTACTTAGCGTGTTCGAATGCTAAGTCAAACTCCTAGAGTATTACGATCCATTTGGAGTATTTTCCCCCTAGCAATTGGCATGTAAGAATGTGCTGCATAGGGTTGCAGTTAGAAATTACCATAGTTTTGCGAGAGAGGATATAGTGCCGAAAACGTTGGACAGATTGGACGACGGCCAAGGCCAGTTTTTCAACATGTAAATACTTAGTTTCGATATTTTTGAGGTTGTGACTCAAGTAATAAATGACATGTTCTTCATGAGAATAATCCTCCTGTTCGAGAACCATAGCGATGGTATAGTCTGAGGCTGTGAGGTAAAGGAAATAATCACGACTATAATCAGGTGAGGAGAGTAGTGGGGTACGTGTCAAAGACAGTTTCAAGGCTTCAAAATCTTTGTTGGAAGTTGTATCCCATATGAACGCATAACCTTTCTTAAGCAGTCGCGTAAATCCAAGGGTTAGCTCGGCATAGTTTGGGATGAAACGACGAAGAAAGCTTTCCTTCCCTTGCAAACTTTGTAACTGGTGAAGTGAGGAAGGAGGAGGGAGATTGAGAATCACCTTGACCTTCAAAGGATCTACCCTGATCTCTTGACGTGAAACAATAAATCCTAGAAGTTGGCCGGATTCTATGCAGAAAACACATTTGTGGGGATTCAAGCGTATATGGTAAAACCGACATCAAAGGAAAATGGCATGGAGGTGTATTGGATGATCTACACGGTGCATGGAATGAGCAGGTAAGTCATCGATATATGGTTACACAATGTGATTTATGTCATGAAAGGCGTAAGACATAGCACGATGAAAAGTTTCACCGGCATTCTTTAAATCAAATGGGAGTTTTCGATTGGAGAAAGTGCCCCAAGGACAAATGAAATAAGTCTTGTGTTGGTCCGCTGGTACGATATTGATTTGATTATATCCGAAGAAACCATCCATCAGAGAGAATATTTCGCTTCCGACACAATCGTCGACTATCTGATCAATGAAGGGGGTAGGAAAGTTGTCTTTAGGACAAGATTTGTTAATGTCCCTATAATCAACGCACACGCGGATTGTGCCTTGTTTCTTTTCGATGGGAACAAGATTGGAAACCCAGTCAGTTAGAGCCACCGGGTAAATGAAGCTGCGTGAAGAAGTTTCTCAGCTTCAAGTTTGATAGCGGTTTCTTTACGTGGGTGGATTGGAAGAAGTCGTTGCCGGACAGGTTTAGCATCCGGGTATGTCTTAATCTCATGTATCACAATGTCGGGGTCAACACCTGGCATTTCTTCATAGCTCCAGGAGAAGACGTCACAAAATTCTTGGAGCAGAGACTTGTAGGTGACAACTTCGTCATGGGAACACGAAGATCCGATATGCACATTTTCAACAATTCCAGTTTTTATGGATATGTTAAGGGGGATGGTGGGTGAGATATTACTTAAGTTCCCTTCATAGAGCAGATCATGTGTAGACTCAGAAACGGTATAAATGACGACAATGATCGATAGGGTCGAGATCCATTGGTAACCCTCGATGGTGTGTTGTTCCAGGAAGAGAATGGAATGATGATGTCCATCATCCCAAGGGGTGTCTTCCATGTACATAACAGACATAATCATCTTGTCCGTTGGAAAAATTATGCGGAATGGATCTGGAGATAAATTACCAAGAGAGGGGGGTAGAAAGGGTTGTTGATTGAATAGATTGATAAGAGGATTCGACTGGAATCAAAGGCATTTCGTCGCCATAACAAAGATGATCGTCGAGGTTGGGTACCATACATGGGTCGTAAGACGCAGGGGTCCCATGAACAAAGGTGGAGATCATGTTGATCGAGGCAAAAAATGGATGTAGAGCATCGGTTGGGGGGATGGGGAAAGTGCCCATCAACGAGGAATCTTTATGAAGACCCACACTGATGTTCTTGTATCCAAGGGGGTTTTGCAATGAATAGTACATTGTCGGTACATGTATCGGAGTGGAAGAAGGCCAATTGGTCGATGGTCACTACTTTACATTGATGTGGGAAATGCATGACACGAAAAAGAGTTGACACAGCTACACGCATGGAATCAATCCAGCTACGACCAAGTAGAAGGTTGTAATCGAGAGGAGCGTCAAAGACCTTCACTTCAACTTGGACCGTTTTTCCTTCTAACATAATAGGCAATGAAGGGAGGACACTGTAAGACTTAAAACCAAATCCATTGAAGGCTTTGAGTGTGTTGTGGGATTCAGTCAAAGGAGGAGAGTCGATGGCTTTCCAGAAGGTAATAGACATGACACAAGTCGAGGCACTCTCATCAATTACCATTCTACAAATGTTTTTGTCGGAGACAATAACTTGTATTTGGAATGCGAGTTGAGGGGGTAACCTTGGAATGTGATCTTCCAAGTCAAAAATTATTAAATTCATATCCGTAGGGTCGATTCCACCAATAGATTTCAACAGTGCCTTCCATTGTATAGGAAAACTTTGAAGGACTTCAAGGGCTGACATTGCAGATGGTGCTTGGGCCAAATCTTCGACAATACTGTAGTTCTGGGTAGCACGTGCATGAGGATTGAAAGCCAATTTTTGAACAACACCCTTTGGAGGAGGGTGAAGAACTGTATCTAGGTTCGGTCATTCTAGATGAAGAGGATCATTGGTAGGTGGAGTCATGGGAGATGGTTGGACCAACAAAGGAGGTATCACATCAACCTTCTCTTTGGAGGAAGAATAATCTTTGGCTCAAGTGGTAAGTGTGATGTCATTTTTCTTGGAATCGTCGGTACACATTAAGACATAGGATGTATTGGAGGGGGAAGGTTGGTCATGAATGACCAATTGGGCCTATTGTTGAGACAGGAAGGGTTGTGACAAAATGACCAGAGTGGGGGGTTTTTTGGTCCCTTGAAGGAACTTAGTAACCTCGGATCATCATGGACAATCCTTAGTGTAGTGATCATCACCGCAGATAAGACAAGGGTATCTGGGTTTACGCTTTTCCCTATCGTCAACAGTTGGTGTTTGTTTTCTCAGTTTGTGAATTATTTTTGTCCTCCTTATTCTTTCCCTTTCCTTTTCTGGATTTTTTTTTGCTGGCGGGGGTAGATTGAACATAATTTACCTCGGAAGTCTTGCCGGTGGGAGGGGTAGGAGACGAAGAATTTTGAACATTAGAAGAAATGGGTTTGGGGGTGTTGCTAGAGGTTTGGATGGAATGAGGTTGGGCATGGAAAGTGCTAATCACACCGTCGACTGCATGGGAAGCAGCAAGGGTAGTTGAAGTAGTGGAAGTAGAAGGAC